>JAULBU010019089.1:0-19969 GCA_032358235.1 Odonthalia washingtoniensis | reverse complement strand
TCCTCGGTTGTAATTGCGTCCGGCATTGCATCAGCGGAGTAGTGGGCAGTACGGTTGCGGTAAATGGCATCTCTGTATAATCTCCTCCTCTTCGATTTTTTGTTCTTCCACATCAGATCCCTCTCCTAATTGGTTGTATCCGGAAGTATTCTCGCCCTTTGACGATGAAGATTCGTTGTCACTATGGCCAAACGTTCTCGGTAATTCGGGTACATAAGTAAGGCCGTCCATTCTACCAACGAAATCCTGTTCATCTTCTTCGGTGACTACAGTAGTAACAGGATGAGTTTCAATGACAGTCCTAAAATCTCCATCCGTGTCAGATAGTGATAGGGCGACACTCTAAAAATCGTTGTCAGAATCATAATCAATATCCGACTTATGCGCTCCTTGTTGGCCGAGGCGGGACAGAGCAGTAAACTTGGTCTCTTAAAAAACCACATGCTTTGTCGGACAATACCAGACGCTGTCATAATTCGGTATATACCACCACGTTCATGACGGAGATGTATCCCATCAACAAGGCGAGGTCCGAAAGTTCTCAACTTGCTCGCAATAGGCCTGACCAATGCTTTACATCCAAAAGACACTAACTTTTCGACATAGCAAGGTAAATGGCCAAATACGGATTCGTACTGGATTTTCTTGGTTCTGGAATGTACGACGGCATCATGTGCGGCCGACTCGTGTCAAAGTGCATGTGTGCAAAGCTCGTGTGGTATCTTTGCGGCCCCAAGACAGTCTCTCACCATGCTCATCAAGACCCCATGGGTACGCTCAGAAAGTCCATTCGACTTGGAAGTATACGCAGTTTTCGTGGAGACATCGACACCCTGCAGATCCAAATAATCTAGAACTTTCTTAAACTCCAATCCGTTATCAGTATGAACATCCTTGATTGTATGACCAGATTGCTTCTCAAATTTCCGAATGAAATGGAGAAGGACTTCTAATTCTCCAGCCTTGGACTGAATCGGTACCGTATGTGTATAACGGCTGTATTCATCCACAATTGTGAGTGAATACTTATGGCCAACATCAGACTCCAGGTCCACTTGGTGCTTTGTGACACAGTGCAGTCGGCCAACAGAACTGGCTTATGTCATACTTCCATGGAAAATTCGCCTATTCTTTCCCCTAGCACAAGCTTCACAGTCTGGCACTTTGAAAGAGATATGGGGAAAAACGCCTTTGGTTAGGTACCCTTTCACGGCGCTCAGAGGCAACGCATGTCCAAGTCGTAATTGCCAAAGTTTCTCCTCTGCTGTATACTTTCTGTCTTTTGATAGCATCTCTGTTGAAGACTCATTATTGGAAGCTGAATAGTTAGAGGAGTTTGAGGTAGTTGCGACGTGGGTTTTGAAAATTCCATATATGGCCGAAACGGCGGCATTTTCCATACTTTAATGAGAAACCAAGTCCTGTTTATGGCTGTCGCTTATGTAATATAGACCATCCACATGCTGTAAACCTTAGCCTTGACGTTACACTTTTCATCTGGATCAAAAGGCAGGGCTGTTTCAGGCAGGAAGAGAGTGGCGATTTTCTTATCTGCTAAGTCTGGGATAGAAAGAAGACTAAAAGCAGCTTCAGGTACTATTAGCGTCACAGGTAGAGTCATTTTCCATGGTCCCTTCTTTGTCAACCAATTTACAGACCTGGACCCCGACCTGGACCCGTTGAAGTTGCTGAAAGTTTTGAATCGTCAACCAAGTTGATATTGAAATCGCAGGGAATTTTGAACTGTACACGGCCATCAAGCGGTGAAATTTGTGAAGTAGTACCACTGCCCATCATCATGTGGTCCGGTTCACAATCAGTACACCGAAAGACATTGCCGTCGCCGCCCGTTCATTATTTCCAGGGAAGTTCCTACGATTGCCATTCGGTCGAAGATTTCTACTATTTCCAGTATTATTGAGCCTCTCAGAAGGATCTTGAATACCGGAGATGACATTTCTGGATACTTCGAGCCTATTGGCCGTATTTCAAGGGTCCAAGAAGCATCGGTCCAAACTATGCCCCTCCTTTGAGCACAGTGGACAGACCGTAGTAGCTGCAGTGGAACGACTGGTAGGTGCTTTTATAGACTACGCTTACTCTACCAAACTGTCGAATACACTTTCCCAGTTCAGGTCCTTATCAGCCAACTTCTTGATGGCCGCAGTGACTGGGTCGAGCTCCAAAACGTCGAGAGAGGCTACTAAGATTCCAATAGCCAACGGGTCATCGAGCTGCATGTCCATAGCCCTCAACTGACCAATAATACCAGCGAGAACGTCTACATGCATGGACATATCGTCACGTACGCTAATGTAGAGTGCAGAAACAAGATCGGCCATCTTTTATATGCGGTTTTCCGTTGACTTAGAGCTGTAGCGAAATTCTGACTTCTACATCATCTTGTACGGGTATCCAACTACTTCCCTAACGATACGAAGAGCGTATTCACCCAAAGCTGAAATGATAATGTTACTGGTCTGTTCAAGTCTTCGGTGAGAATAGTGTTTGAAGAGGCCGGTGTGTCGGTAAATGAATCAATACTATCGGTACGAACGGTAGACGCAAACACCTTTTTGAGACCTTTGGCATTGATAGCGGCCATAACTCGTAAACGCCATAATTAGTAGTCGCTTTTCTCGTCAGGGAGCCGGATGTCAATCTTTTTGGTGTGTTCAGTCATCTTATCGGAGTCGATAGAAAGTAATAAATCTGAAGAAAGGTATGAATACTTGAAAAAAGTCAGGATGAAGTAAAGCGAAAATATACAGGGTCTAGCAGTTGTTTCTGGGCCCAAACAGTTTTGGAGTTTTGGAGTTACTTGGATATTTTTAATATCTCTCCAATGCAAACAGAGCAAGCCTGTTATATACCAGTTTCAACAGAGCATCTATAACAAATCCGTGGGAGATTTGTTGGTAAGGTGAAGGAGTCTGTTTTTAAAAGGATTCTATAAAACGGTGCTTAGGTAAAGCGATCGATGATGGGGAGGAAAAACCCAAGTTTATTCGGTAAGCCGCTGTGTTTCGTATTTATGTACGAAACGGCCGACGGTGAATAAACTGTCAAGCTGAAATTCGTGGCGTTTAAAACAATATCAAAACAGACACAACCAACAATCAGCATCGTGGCTTAGGGTTCGGGAGACCCTTTGTTAGATGAGTGATTGCCAGTTCAATACCCACCAGGTGCACCCAGAAACGGGGCCCGTGTCGTGCAGAGTAGAGCCGGTATCGCCCTTTGTGGCAATGCCGCTTTTTGTGGCCTTTGTGACCGGAAATGTGCCAAGTTTTGATTGGCTCAGCGGCCCCTGGAACGAGGTTGTATTTTTTCGGTAGAGTATCACTGAGTAAAATTGTAAGGTACTGTAGTTGCCTGAATTAGTCAAGTTAGGTAACGTAAATTCAAAAACTGCATGACGGACTCTACATTGTCCATATGACATCCGCTACCTGAATCAGGTAATATTCAGGCAGCCTTCCGCGTACAATACTCTTTTTACAGCATGGAATACTTACTAGCTTCCATAATGGCACACAGTTCTATGCCATGATGATTGATGCTCCATATGATTTTTCACATACAACATTTTCTGGTCTGGTCACCCTCAAAGGGGAAAAGAAAAAAACCATTGAATAATAAAATTGAGTCTTCACCTTAACGATAATAATTGTTCGCAAATCCAACGTTACCATCATGACCCCTGACTGCACAACACTACAGTATGGCTCAAAAATAGATAGGCATGATGAAAGGTATCATGTCTATACATACCTAGGATAGCAGGACCAAACTTAACTGATCGGGCAGCACAAAATAGGCAATTGTGCCTCACAAAAACTTTGGACAATAGCGATGGGTGACCTTGTCCAAATTTAATAAATTTGGTATGTAAAGATTTGGAATTTTCGGCATTCCTTGACTACAACGTTTCAGATTAATAAAGGCTGCTGTTTAGACGAGAAGTTTGATACGGCGTGAAATAAATGTGATTAAATGTAGCTCTTATTTGGATGGAACGTGTCACGGGTTACAGGATTTTCCTGTAACGGAAAAACGTGTAAATTTATTATTGCGAGATCCAATAGCATCATAAAAGATGTTTACCGTTTACATGTCGAAATGTATGTTCACCGGTTACGAAACGCATGTGTGAGGCTTGACTAAAGTGCAACATGACAGTCATCTTGACAGTATGATATAGGAACGTGTTCGGAATGCACTGATTCGAAAAGACACATTACTGTATTGCTCTGTACAATTGACGAGAAGCGAAGTTATTTATATAACGGTGTCAGAGGTGAGTGTAAGTTTGTAGCATTATTACAAACTATAAAGAAAATGTACAATATACGGCGTGTGACCAGCTGTGGAAATATTATGTAACAGACAATATGAGACGCAATGGAATTGTATTTTCGTGAATAAGCATACTATTACAAGGGATAAATGAATCAAAAGAACCTGCAAAATCTGTGGGAACTTTCGTGAATACTTCCCGTCGTTGGACAGAAAACAGAGAAATACAATCTACGCCTTATACGCTAAAGAAACACAACTGATAGTTTGTGTGTGACAAAGAACCGGAGTCTGCTTCTATTCTCACAAGGTAACAACTGGAAAACGTTGATCAAAAACGAAGAAGTGAGCGAAGGGGACTCCGTGTCTCTAAAAGGAGTGCAACCGTTACAGGACGAAAACATCTGCAGAATATTGTCCAATCATCAGGGGTGGCATCCAGTATTTTTGAATTTCAAAAAAATTCCAAAGACGAAACATATAAAAAATTACGAAAATGATAAATCCTGTTGGTTTTTGTCATTCCAAATGGTAAGGAGCAATCACAAATAATATTCTATGTAAAATAATGGTTTGGTGCTGGCGGACGCTGATTCCAAAATGTGTTCAAAAGACAATTAACTGCAATTAACATTTCTGACAAAAATTATTTTTAAATCAAAACCCTGAACCATGTCTTACGAAACAAATGACGGGAAATCACCTAACTCCAACCATTACGATAATTGTACAATTAACATTGATGAATTGATGAACCAAGAAAAGGCATGGAAAAAAGCCTTTTCAACATCGGCCCGTCAGCTCTTTGAGGGGACAAGAATTTCAAGATTCTGTTATGTCAACATTCCGAAACAGTTATCGCGGTATGAAAAATTCAGAGACTTACCGCTCAAATGTAAAAAAGCGCTTATTAAAGCTGCAGACAGTTGCACTAGAAGGATCCTAAATGCCATCTTTCCACAAGACGGAAACGGGTTGTATATTGAATTAATAAAGGAGAAATGTAGCAGCAACAAAATTACAGACGGTATGATTCGTGTTCTGGGAGAGGCGAAGAAGGGCAGTGTGGAAAAGCGAGTCATTAGGACATGTTTATTTCCACACCTCCCTGGAACAGAAATGCAACGTCTTTTGCAAAGGAACGAGGAAAATGAAGTTCATATGGAAATCGATGAAGAGTGTATTGTAAACAATTCTGTTTAGTGTGCAGGCGACAGAGGTCACAATACACACGAAATGATTTGTACTTCTGGTGTAAGCAGTGGGGAAGAATTTGTAAATGGTGCGGATCTCGCTTCGAACGTTTCCACAAGCATGGAAACAAATGTGCATCAGCACGGAGTGGCGCTTTTTTGCTGCACGAAAACGTGCAAGAGATGATTGGTTGGATATGACTGGTATTAAATAAATCATAAGTAACAGTTATAGAAGGCGATGTTTTAATGAAATGGAAATCTCGCATGCCATGAAATTCATTCTACGGTCAGACAATGTGCAACATATGTCACGGGGTACGAAGAGAGTAAAGTGCGATGGTCAAATTCGAAAGATTCTAGCTGTGTTGAGAAAAATGTATGTTGAAAGTATGTGGCGGAAGTACGCACAAGAGAGTAAATAGAATGATGAGTTAAGAAAGATGGGGAGAACATTATTTAAAATATTGGTAAAAACAATAACCAAAGGTGATGTGAAGCGGATGGCTTGTATAGACTACATTCTGAATGGTCTTGTCTATGAGAATATGGAGAATATGATGGAAATGATAGAATCGGAAGTAACAGGTGGAGACAATAAAGATCATGCACTGAAAAGGATACAAGGAGTTACGGAGTATCTAAAATATAACTACGTAACGCGCATATCCCACAGTGACAGTGACGCATTGCATGACATCCAATTTGCTTTACTTCGAGAACATGGAGCGGGAAAATGAAAATCTTGTTGTATCGAATGCTTGGCAGTATTCGCTGCCATTGACGAGGTTCAAGACATTATTAGTGATATTTCTGAAAATGGTAGAGTAGTTATCGAAGATTGTAAAAGTGAAATAGTACTGTACGTGGATCATGTGCAGAGGTCATACGCACAGTCCAAAAGAATTGGTGAAATTATTAGTGAAGCGAGGGATTAGGATGTGGGAACAGCATGTGTTTTATATATGGACTATAAAATGAAGCTTGAACCAATACGTCACCGCGAATCTTCATCACAGTTCTTTGGCAGGAGGGGGATGTCGTGGAACGGTACAGCTGTGTTTCATCGTGCAACAGCTGAGGAAGAGATTGAACAGTTTAAGAAAGAAAAAGAACTAAGAGATAGGAGTAATCGGAAAGGGAGGGGTAAGAAAAAATTATTAGATCCGTTATGTACAACTAGAAAGGAATCTGGGAGTGGTAATCAGACAAAAGACAGTCTTGATGTGTTCTTTGTAGATCATGTTGTCCACAACGATACTACGCAGGATTGTATTGAGACTGTAAGTGTACTAGAGGCACTTCTACGCAGGATAAGAAAACAATTACCAAGATGCAAGATAATCTGGATTGTCACAGACAATGCCAGGTGTTGAAAAAATGATATATTTTCAGCAATTGGTGTTCAAATATGCGAGAGACAGGGATTTGAACTGAAATGAATTATACATACCCCATCCCAGGACGGAAAGAACATGGTGGATGCGCACTTTGCAATTGCAAAGCGACACTTACTGCGTTTTGTTGATGGAAAAAATGGACGTTATTATTCCAGAAGATGTTGTGCAAGCGTTAACGTATGATGACGGACTACCGAATACAGCTGTAGAGTTGGTGGTAGTTGATAGAAAAAATAAAAATTTAGAGCAATGGGCAAAGGTAAAAAACGATGTTAGCATCGTTAGGAAATGTAGGTGAAATGGGAATGTGTAAGAAAGACTGCGGGTGGTATGAAGTACAATTCTATCAGTATCCAGGGGGTGTCACCGTTTCTATGTGTTTGATAATTTTAAAATAGTAGAGTTAACAGCGGATAACGCAGGTAATATAGATCTAAATTGTCAGCATTACCATATTGTTGACGATGATACTTGGAACGGGGGAAACGACATGAACAATGCAGATTACATCGAAAAAAGACACTACACAGATTACTGAGGAAGGTAATGGAATAGGTATAATTCGTGTCAACGTCACAGAGGAGGTTGAGACAATAAGGCGAATTGAGGACAGATTGCTTGTAGAAAACCGCAGCAACTTATTTATAGGTAAAGAGACAGGTGTGTCAATCGTGTACATGAGTGACATACACTTATGGAAAATATTTCATTTCATTGACACCTTGACTGCTGTGTCAGATGCAGCGGCTGAACTTGACCATGTTGCAAAGGGCATGCAAGAAGAGGATGATTCAGAGTGTGTTGGAAATGATTATTTACATGAACGAACTGTACATCTAACTGAACCTGTATCTAGACATGAGGAAGAAGAGGTGGATGATGAGGAGACAGACGATTAGCCCTTACTTGTACAGGAAGTTGAAAACGATATCATCGATGATTTAGAAGATCAACAAGTTCCCAAAGTGTGGGTCAATGTAATTACATTCACTTGCTGTAAGTTTTTACGCAGATATAGAACGAAAAGTAGAAGAAACAGACATGTATTGAGATGTAAAGTAGTGATGTATGATAAGACGACATTAAGTCGCCCTGTTGGTATGGATTGTGATTTGATTTACAAAGAAGGTGGTGTGGTAATATATACTCGTGCGGTATAGAACCCTTTACTCATGGATGTTGTTGTTCCAATACATTTACTGGAATCCGATTTTCAGCAGGGATGGGCATGTAAACCGAAAAGAGGTGAAACTATGGGTGCAAATACTGTTTAATTTTATGAAAGGGATATTAAATGGTGGTTCGACAATTGAACGGCGCATCCAAGTAGAAAGATGAGCGCTTCAATGATGCGGAATGCAATTCTAATAGCATATCCGCATCAATCACTTTGATAACCATATTCGCAAGAATACCTAAATCTTGAGGTTTTAATATCATCACCATATTTATATGATGATTCCGCTTCTTTTATAGTACCATTTTCTTCGTTTTTTAATTTGTTTCTTGTATACTCCGCAGATATTTTTGCCCAACGTCTTTCTAATATCTTGTTGTCTTTTTTTTTAATATTTTTCTTGCATCTTGCATAATAACCTTTCCTTCCCTCTTCACATTGTATCTCTGAACTACATTTTTTCCTCACTACCTCTTCCTACTATTACTTCGTTATTTTTATCTACCTTTGCTTCGTTATCATCGTCACATACCACACTTATAATTTCCAACTTTACATTCCTTTTCGTGATACTTCTTTCTTCGCCTTTACATTCCCCATTCTCCCCATTGCCCAACAATCCATTTATAGTTTTCTCCTTCTGCTTTTCGCCCTGTGCGTTTAAATAAATGATTGTAATAATCAGTCAGTATAACAAATGTTGTTAGTATCGGAACAGTGGTTACGTTTTTTTGCAATTGTTGTATAATCTGTGTGGGGATCACTTACAGCCATTGACATCAAGCTTGTCTACTTCTGTGTTGGTGAAGGGAAGAAAAAATATGCCCGTTCCTTTCAGTAAAAGTATCATGGAACAGAGCGCCGGCCGTTCCATTTTATAAATAGATAATACCCTGCCTCTCATCGCATTTTCTACGACATAACTATTGTCGCTATACAGACACGTCACAGAACATAATTTTGGCTGCATACTGAAAACTTACCCATAACAACGGTACAGAAAAACCCGTGTCTACAATACAACATTATTGTCATAATGTTGTGAACAGCAATGGTACAATGACGGTTTACAATCAGTAGAAAATCACCTACAGTAGTAAAATGTCTAAAGCCGTCTAATAACCCATCTGACATTTTTCAACATTGTGACATTGCCTCCATAATGAAATAGAGGGTACAAAAAGTTCTTTCTTATTCTCTATTTCCGACAGATTCGGCATACCGATTATGGGCCAGTGCACACTGTATAATGTGGGAAATATCGACGATACATGCCTCTTCTGTGTTGACCCATCAGTTAACGTTTCAGGACTATAGAACGAAACATAAACATAAAAAAGAACAAGTTAGGCGGGATAAAATCTGTCAAGATCCATGTGGTTATTTCCTCAAGTTGAGATGCCCCATTTCAAACTATTGATGTAAACTTTTCTACAAAATCATGATTTAATCATGATCATGATCACTACCTCACGTACTGAATAATAAATCGACCTCTTTTTCAGTTTTCAACAAATCAACAGAATTCGCGGAAAGGTTTTTGTTTTGGTGATTACAAATCACCAATCACCACCTCAAAATGTTCATGGAACGGCCTTGCTCATGTCCCGAAATTGACTCCTTCATGCATATCGTTGAATTAACCATTGCTGTCCAAAAAATCATCAATTAATTAATTCGACTTCACAAAAAAACACAAAAGATCCAAAACACGAAAGTAGAATGACCTTAGAAAGTTGTACATTTGACTTTGCTACAATTTTCATAATGTTGAAACAAATATACCAACATTTTGGTTTCTCGCATCCTCTTTTCTCGCTTTAGTAGATGTCCGATTTTTC
Organism: Odonthalia washingtoniensis; assembly: GCA_032358235.1. Taxonomy (NCBI): domain Eukaryota; phylum Rhodophyta; class Florideophyceae; order Ceramiales; family Rhodomelaceae; genus Odonthalia; species Odonthalia washingtoniensis. The sequence goes on along the minus strand of JAULBU010019089.1, from coordinate 10,059 downwards.
CCAGCTGATAAACTTAGTCTTTTTCCAAGAGTGTACAAATCGACAGACGATCTACCACCAACGATGCTAAAAATTCTTACTCTTTGACGAGTAGTTACAGCGATTGTACGGATTGCACTGACGGTGTCCGACCCATTGACATCGTAAAGACTTGAAAAATCATGACCTGCAGTCACCACGCAGAATAATTCTATATAATCCATTACATGTTTGGTACTCAATCTCAACCAATTTTTTACATTCTCTATGCAATTATAACTCCCTGCACCAACACAGATAACGAAGATATCAGCCTTCAACGATAATAATTCCGCATTTGTTACCCCTTGGGCATTTGTTTTAGAAATAACTTCTATCCTCGCTTTCTTAGTTTCTATATTAACGTTCGGATCGAAATCACTAATTAGGAAACGTTTTTTGGACAAAGATTGTGTTCTCGAAAAAATTTGAGTTAATGTATTCGCTAATTCGTTCTTTCCAGACTCGTGATTTCCCATGAAAACAATCTGAAGTGTTCCAGCTAACGTCTGTTCGTCCATGTTCATTCTTAGATTATTCAAATTGGTATAAGACATAGTACCATTTCCCCTAGGAAGTCGAATAGAAGCTATTCTCCGTCGGCAGATTGGACATTTTTGCTTGTCCAGTTTACTTGCACATGTCATACAAATTGGACAATGCTCACAGGGAAGAAGCTTGATGTCTACCTTATTCGAAATGCAAATTATACAATCCTTTCCTTCTGAGCCTTCTTCTGGTTCCATTATATTTTTTATTAAACTTATTGCCGAAATAAAATGATTTTGGATTTCCCTTACAAAAATGTAACTTTATACCCTGGTAATTTGGGCACCTACCATCGATTTCTCAACCTACGACTTCTACAATTGCGTTTCTTTTTTAAATGGTGGAGATTAAGCAAGAAAAGTCTCTTTTACAATCAAGCGTTTCAGTAATATAGAATTGTAATCTACATACTTACTTCACCCCGCAGATGACTAGGTCACACTAGGTCATCTAAAATTTCATTACAATGGAAATGCACAAATAACGATATTAAAATATTAAATATTAAATATATACCTTTGCAGACTATATTTTGCGATATGTAAAGTAGAACTCGACACGTTCCTTTCTAAAGACTTGGATCTTTTCTCTGTATGTATGAACATATGCACTGATTCTATATCAGAATGATCATCACTGTAGTTACAACCTACGTTTTCAAATTTGTAGGTTACTTACGTACACGAGAGCCAACATAATTTGTTTCTTCACACCTAACTTCCAGAAAATTTTAACTTGAAAATTATGTAAACGCCAGATGTAGTCAGTTAACTGCATAATTTTAGTCAAAATAGATCTACAACTTACGAATAAATTCTATATTTTGTTTAAATTGTTTTAGAGGATAAAATTCACTACCAGAAGAAAGTCCTCAAGGGAATATTCTCAAACTTTATAGAATATATAGTAGGGTGCAGATGAAAACTGCGCACGCTCAAAACAGCAAAAGCATACCGCACAGAACGGAATATTCCAGTAAGGTTTTTTGGAAACCTCGAACATATTGGTGAATAGATTCTCAAGATGCTACTTAAATTCTTTGTCATGAAGATGCCACGGCCAGAAAGAGGTGGGAAAACCGACATAATATGATTAAGAACCATACATATTTAGAATAAAAAAGAGAGTAATCTGAACTGGACAGATCGAGCAGAAATCCATTCCACGAAAAACTATTTAGGCCATGAAACTTGTTTTTTTATCGTACAAAATCGTTTTTTGATAAAGAGTTCTTTCATAAATCTATTGAAGCGGTCAAAAGTTGCGAACTTTTTATCTTTACCAGTAATAACTGGAAGCTACACTATATTGGTATAAACAATCTGTATACACGTATATGATCTTTGGTCATATTTCTTTTTCATATATATCCGACCGACCCATACTCAGTACTGAGAAAAAAGCTTTTCTACTTGTAACTGTTTTTGGATGGGTCTGGTTACTACTACTAACTGTGACAAGATTGGTCGATTGCTGGTTATTTGATAATTTGTTATCATTCAGTTGCATGTATCATATTTAATTTCCCGCATTCTCATTTGTTTTGGTGAAAATTTATACGTAAATCACAACAATTTCTGACATCTATAAGAAAAAGAAGGGACATTATCTATATCACTGAACTGAGTTTTTCTCGGAGGAATGCAATACTTACTAACGATCAGTAATACTTACAAAGTATCCAGGAATAGCGCCTGACTAGCTCAGTTGTTGTCTGAACTTCCCATAATACTTAAGAGCTGGTGATAAATTCAGAAAAAGTAGGAATTGCCTACTTCTAAATTCCTACGGTTTCGTCACTTTATGCCATGATCAATGTCCATATATTGCCACTAAACGGTTAGCGAACGCATACTGTACGTCAATTATTTCCCTCCAGAAGCCAGAAAACGTGGAGCCCAATTTTGACATTTTTGAGTTATAAATGTGGTGAAAAATGTGTAGAACATGTACAAGTTATTTAGTAATCTTTACATGGCAACTCTTGAAATAATTATTGATTAGTTTAAGAGCAGGGGTGATTAATTGAAGATGTCACAAGCGCCAGATTATAAATCATACTCTGAATTACAAACCAAAACAAAAAAACAAAGCCCATCTTGAACTCCGATAAAATATGCAGTGGGTGCACTGCCATATCGAAAATCCCTAGGCAACCTGAATTTGATCTTGGACGAACTCGATTAATTATCGTAATGATTTCATAGGACTGCTCATAGTGATCTCAACATACACCCGCCCAAATCTACGCCACCGCCACTTCCCAATCCCCATACCTTCACATAGAAAAGTTGGTGGGTTGTCAAATATAATTTGAAGAAAATCGACCAAAATCGCGAGAGACATCAAACGGTAAAAATCGGTATGAGATAAATCAAAGCATGTTTGAAATGGTTTGCGGTAACGCCTACCAATTTGTACAAATCCCCATGAACACCGTACCAAAACTTCGCTTTTCTCATCTCCTAACCACCACCCAAGTCGTTTTTTGAATGTCTTCACCCCCTTCATGTCGATTTCGCAACATTCTCCATGTCGATCGCCGAACGGCCCAATTCTTAAGTAGAGATTAGTAGCATTTGGCAAGTACCCACATTAATGAAAAGACTGTAATAGGACTACAGTGTGTTTATCTAAAAGTGGATACGAAGTGATGGTTTCGCAAAAATAATTCCCGATAAAAAAACTCCGTTCCTTACAGAGCTAATCAAATGACAACAAACTTCCATGCAAAAAGGAAAAAACTCCCTCCCCCACCCAATATGTACGTCCACCACTACGTCAATAACCGAAACATCAATATTTCACAATTGTTAGCGGTGACTTGTTTCTTTTTACTGAGCGACAGAGGTCGAACAATAACTCAGCTTAATCCAGATTTTACTCACTTGGTCCCTACAAGGCCTTTTAAATGTAGAACAGAACAACCTCCAAATGCTTCTACTGTAAGGAGATGTCAAAAATGTGTAACCGCTGATCGAAATTGTGCCGAATGGCTTATCTGGTCCGATGTGAGATATTTATATCACTGTAATGCACTTGAAAGTAGCTTTCTAACAGTGTCAAAATTGTGCGGATAGAATAAACAGAGGCAAAGCGCCACCCTGACTACCCTGCTAAAAACAACGCCCTCACAGACCTGTTGAAAATCAAAAACTGCTCCCCTTCCCGAGAAATCTTTAATTTTTTTTCACAATGTTTTCAGGGGTCACTCCAAAAACCAGCATCATTCTCAGTGGTCCACATCCGCACATGAGAAGAATAGACGAGCATATCTGCAGAAAAACATTGTAGACAAGTACTATCTCAATAATTCATCAATAAACAAAAAGTACTTTGAGGACGGTGCAAGTTGGAGAGAGGTCCAAAGGGAGTAGTCATTGATTTCATCATTACTTGAGTTTCATTTGAGCAATTTCACTTCTGTTTTCACACAATTAAATAGCAGAGCCAACGCTAAAAGTTGATTTTTGAGCCCCAATTTGGTCCAAATTAATAAAATTGTGTATATTTTGGCTGAACCCGATTAGCCATTCGGCACAATTTCGATTAGCGGTTACACATATTTCAGAATACGCTTACTATAAACATTTCGTCATACTGATAACTCCTACTACTGTATCACGATTTTGTCGAGATTCCGTTATCCTACAAACACACATTGACGACTGTACATCACTTCCATTACGCTCGTTCCCATTGGCTCGTTCCATTTTCTTCAACACGTGTCTCGGAAATGAAATTAAATTTCATAGAAAAACATTTTCTATTTCACATCCCATCCGATATCCACATTTCTCATAATCTCATAACTTTTACTACATTCGAAATGGAGAGTTCTCCTTATCACGCAACAATAACAAATTCCATCAATCTGAAACTCCGTGCTTTGCAACAGCAGACTACGATGGTTCCTTACATCTAAATTTCATAAAAATTGGACGAGGTCAGTGACATTAAATCGAAAGGGTTTTGAGCTGTAACACATGCAAGGTCCATTTCGCTTTGTCTTTAAAAAACGTTTTTTATTTGTCGATTAAAACACATCGTTGCTGACGACAATTCAATAAGTTCTTTTCTTAATAAACCCCTTATTGATTAAATTTTTTTAAATTTAATCAATAAGGGGTTTAAGGGGATTTTTTAAAAAAAACTAAAGTAAAAAACTTATTGAATCGTGGTCAGCACGATGTGTTTTAATCTAATGAAATTCTAGTCTTAATGATAAAAACTGATCAATATTTCAATCTTTATCTCCATCTTTTGAAGTCAAAAAATATTAATGCATTCACATTACTCAATCCTGTTTCTGCTGTTCACATTCCAAGTCATCTACATCGTACAATGTAAAGAAGAAGTGAGACAAGTCCAAGATATCAGTAACCGACCTCTGGAAAATGCTTCGTTACGGTGCTGTGCTGTTGTCGCTGAACCTTTTATTAGAAAAAATGAGCTGAACCCTGTAAGTTTATACTCATTACTCATACTCACATCACAACCTCCACATGTATCACATTTCATCTGTATATGAATTATTAATTCCCCCCTTTTCTACTAGTCTCAATTTGGAATACTGGCATTTGATGGATGGACAATAGATATATTTAAAAAGCTACAATTGTATACGGGGTTTAAATGTGAAACATTCTCTGAACTCCAACTTGAAAACGGAGATGTAGTCAGTTATAATTCCTTGGTAGATCACATGACTAATTGCAGTCTGGATCGCGATTTCGATTGCAGATGTGACATAGGTGTGGGTTCATGGTGGCCGAGTATTAATCGAATGGGTGTTGGTTTTCTTGCTTCACACGGGCAGGATAGTATTAGTGTGTTAACAACTACAGAAAATTTATTTTCTACAAAAGAACTTATGTTTTTCTTCAATGCTTTTGAACCATTGGTTTGGATGTTGATTATATTGCTTTCTTTATGCTTTATTGGTCTAAAACTATTCGATAATCGATTCTCTGTTGTTTCTACGACAACTCCAGATGAAGATTCAGCTATGACAAAGTGGGAAAGTCCCAAAAGATATATGTTAAAAAACACAACACTATATCGTCTTCGGAAAAGCATTGAAAGTACTTGTAAGTCATAATTCTCATAATAAATAATTTTACGGAACGAAACCAAAAGAAATGAACGTTAGTAACGAAGTTTGAATACTTTTTCTTTTCTTACCTTGGAAGTTGAAAAACTGACTGGCCAAACTAGAACAGTCTTCAGGGGTGAGAATCGATCAACGAGACAATGGTTTCTAAATCTCACTATTTCATTGACCGGTCTTTTCTTAGTACTTGTTTACGAAGCCAGTATGACGTACGTTCTTTTCAATATGAAATTTTTTTCAATTATCATTTCGATCGAATATTACAAATTGTAGTATGCGATTTTCAATTATTATTGTTATTGACTAACGTTAGATTCTGTTGATAGAACGAAATTGGTGCAAAATACATACATGTCCAAATTTCGTACAATGAAGGACTTGACTAATTGCGATCGAATGCCATTTGCAGAAACTTGTTTCATCAAAGGTGATCACACGGAAATATTTTGGGATGGTCTCATAGGAGAAGAGTACGTCTTGTCTATCATTCATTCACACCCTCATCGTTTTTGAATGTGCTAACAAAAACTAACGTACTGTTCTATTTTCTCATAGAGAATGTAAAGGATATAACGGAACTGTATTCAACACACCGATCGAAGCGATGGACAGCATGGTAAAGGGTGAGAAGTGTAAATTCATGCTATTAGACAGTGGAAGTGCTAAGCATTTCATTTCATCTCGGTATTGTAACAAACTTTCAATCACTGGGCAACCATTTTTCAACTGGGGGCTTTCTTTCATCGTGAGGAAAACGTTGGCTGAGAAAGATGACCTTGAAGAAGCCAGTTTATATCTACAAGAACGAAGTTCATTCGTTTCATTAGATGGGTATTTAGAAGGTCAGTTCAGGTGTGCACCAGTTGAAGACACGAGTATGACATTTCGAGTAGTTAAACTTTTCTTTATCATAGCTTTCACGTGCTGTGCCGTTATACTTGTGTACATGGTTCTGGATAAGTAAAAGTAATTGTAATAACTATATTGGTATTGGGATATCTGATGAGCAATTGTTTTCTAATTTTTAACATTACTTTTCTGACCGATTTTTGCAAACGCCCATACGACAAATTTTGTCACTTTTCTGGAAATATTCTCCCACGTGTTTACCACTATTGCCCCTATTGCCCCTATATTCCACCCATAAACCAACACCAATCCCCTATTTCCCCCTATATCTCCCAACTACAATTTGCCCCTACAAAAAAGATACAATCGATTTGTCGTTTCAAAGTCGTTTCAACTGAAACGACTGTCGTTTAGTCGTTTGAACAGAAAAATATCCTACTGTACCAATCGCATGAATCATTTCGACGCATTGGATTACAATGTAAGACAAAAAACATTTATCTTTTTGTCTTTCAATCAATGTTAATTATTTCTAGAAAGAAAGAATGATGAACAGATTGTCGTACCCCAGGATTGAACTGGTGGCCTTACTGTTAATCCTGTAATTTACGGGTTCGAACAACTAGACCGCAACGTAACTTTGTGTAACACGTACAAGTAAGCTTAAGTACAGTTCATGACTCATGACACCCATCATGGCTTGACACGTGGTGTTAAGTTCTAGCCACCGGCGCTAGATAACACCACACTCTTTTCACTTTACAAATAAAAAATAAGAGAGGCACGCTTTCCCCAAGCACCTTTTTACCTTACGAAATCCTTCGTAATCTACGCCTTCACCATACCAACAAATCACCTACGGATTTGTTATACTTACATTTCAAATAAACATTTAAAACATGACAATTAAAAATATATTGGTGTCATATTTGCGGGTGCAATTCGAACTTGAAACAGTACAATTTACTGCCAAATTTCCATGTATGGAGATCCTCTTATATCGTGTTTCAGATAACAACGGCTTCGCGTGGCTCGGGATTCCGTTGACTTCAAGTATTGGCGGGATTTGCTCTATTCTAATAGGGAGACTCCACGCTCTGTAGGGAGTAAGTTTGGAAATCTACATCGGTGGGGAACAGGTTTGAAATCGGGGAAATCAGTAGGGTGATGCCTGAAAATCGACGTTTACGATAGAGAGAACATTGGGGAATGTCAAGATAAGTAGGGAGGCTATGGATTTTTTAAGATTACGTTTACACGTTTATTAATTATATTTTGACAGCTAATTCTAAGATGGAAATGATTTTTGGTTTCAATGAATTATGATACTTTAGCCAGCGATGAATAACAAATTATTAATTTAAATAGTCAGGTCAACGATTTACTGGTTTATTTTGTTACGGACAAAGCAATTAATTCCTGAAAAGTCATGAATCTGCTCTGGACTTCACAACAATATTGCAACTTAGCTCTCGGAAATATCCACTTTGCTCATGAAATATTTCCCGCTTGATATGAAATCCTATCTCTTTTATGTTTCTGTTCTCCTCTGGTTATTTTTCGTCAGTAACATTGCATTGAAATATTTATAGACATGATAAAGCGATCATGTCTATCTATGTTTAAATTTTATTGTAGTTGTTTTCACTGCCGCAAATCGGCATGTGTTTTCTTTGCTTTTATCTATGTTTAGCCTGTTTTAGATGTTTTCAGTGCCAATCATTGGCATGTGTTGTCTTTGCTTTTATGTCTACTTAAACCTTCGCTGAGGCGAAGTTCTCGTCTCAGTAGAACGATAAGAATTAAGCAACCAACCATCAGCACAACCCAATCCAATGAACGCTTTGGCTTTGCGGTTCGCCGCTGAGTCCCTGATTCTGTCTCAGCTTCAGCTGCATTTTAAAGTCCAATTCTATCTTATCAGCGAAGATGCCGTACGACTACATCTAATTCCTTGCTCATTGTCCTAGCTCAGATGAACTGCGCTCGACACAGCTCTACTATTTCCATCTACACTACCTGTTACGCTACATTGCTAACTCGTGCTCAACTACACCCAACCATAAATTTTCTTATTATCCTTCAACTTTTGTACATTATTAAAAGTGACAACGGAAGTCTTCTCGCCGCAAAAATCGTAGATGATATATTGGAAGTTGGAGAATAATCAACTGTTGACAAATTCATTTCCGGATGAGTTAAATAAGATTTGTAATATTACACATGGTCTAGGTAACATGAGAGTTTATGGAATAACCATGTCACAGAATGAAGACTGGACGTGCTCAATTGATGCAGATGAAAAATTCAAGCTCTCGAGCCGTACCCTATTACACGCCATCGAAGACGCACACAAATCTACTTCATTAGCGATTGAGAAATCAGAATTCATATCGCTCAACCCATCGATTAGCTGGCTAAGAATTGCAGGTTCCCCTTTTATGCATTCTACAGTAGCCATCTTCAGCAACTGCTACTTGATTCGAAATTCTCTCTACTTACAAATCAATTGAATGCACTCAGAGTCGGAAAAAATGTTGGTACTAACATAACTTTCCCCAAAACCTACAAGGGAAATTTTACTGTTACAATTGCAATTTTTACAGATGCTGGACATACAACTAACTACGGTCAGCTATCATATATTTTGGGTCTCTTAATTGGTACTTTATCAAAAGATTTGACCTTCCATGTATTATCATGGATGTATCATTAATCAAAGTGCCCAGTCAGGTCTATTGCCGCTGCTAAGATTATAGCAGCTTCAGAAGCAATCTACGAAGGGAAAATATTGAAAGAAGCACTATCTACGTTTCTGAGATTATCGGTCAGGCTGGTAATTATCATTGATTAGAAAGATCTGTATATCTCCTTGTCTACTAGACGTAATTATATAGATAAATCGATTCGTGCTGATGTGAATTGCGTCAGAATCGAATACAAAATGGGAAACATTGATGAAATATGCTGGCTCCCTGGTTCCATAAATTTAGCAGATCCTGGAACCAAGACCGACAGCCATCTATGACAATCCCTGCAACTATTGATGAATACACGGAGAATCCCCATTGACATTTCCAAACATGAGTATCGAAGAAACGATCGCTCTCTTCGATAAAATTGTACCGCAAAAAAGTATTGATATGAAAATTCTTCTACATGCAATTTTTCTGTCAAATTTAGCTTCAACTGTTTTCAATTTTGCATGGCTGTGAAAAGTTTTGAAATGAAATATGTAATGAACTTTCCAGCATATTTCAAGTCACTCTACTTTTTTTTTTGTATCATTTTGTGATTTTTTGGTGAAGTCGAATCAATTAGTTCATGATTTTTCAGACAGCATTGTTTGATTCAACTATATGTACGAAGGAGTCGATTTCGGTACGAACGTGATCAATTAATTCATGTTTTTAGGAAATTTTACATGCATGTTTTTGTAATGGGGCTTTTCAACTTGGGAAAAGAATCCTTGGATATCGCAAGTTTTTATCCAGCCTCGGTTGTTGTTGTTATGTTTATGTTTTGTTGTA
>JAULBU010019078.1:0-19979 GCA_032358235.1 Odonthalia washingtoniensis | reverse complement strand
TTAAACCTGTGATACAGAAAGAAATCGACAACCTAGATGCTCGCAATACATGGAAAATGGTTCCAAAATTATTTGTTCCCAAAACTGCCACTATTCTCAACTGTCGCCTTGTTTTAGCAATTAAAAATTGTGCAACTAACAACCCAACATATGAAGCACGTCTCGTTGCACAAGGACAGAAAGACTCAGATAAGGCATACATCGTCCATTCTCGTTCAAGTCTCCGTCACTCATCCGTTAAACTAATTGCTTCCGCCACTGCTATCAAACAATTCCATATTTGGAGTCATGACGTAACTCAAGCTTACATTCAATCAATCAGCAGAACCCTTAATTCTTAAAGTGTATTTCAAGCCTTGTAAAGAATTAAAATTACGTAATGATATCTATTTAGAATTACTTCATCCTCTTATGGTTTACTTGAATCTAATGACTATTGGAATCGTACTGCGAAAAATCACGTAGAAATAGACCTACAAATGACGCCTTGTATTTCTGACTACTCATTATATTACAAGACTACAGACAGTGGTGAACTAGAAGGACTTCTTGGATCGTATGTAGACGATCACTTACATATTGGAAGTACAGAATTTGAGAAACAAACTAATAAAACTCTTCAAAAATTTGACTGTCGCATACGTATACATGGAAATTTCACATTCGCTGAAATCGACATATATTCCACTGATACAGTTTATATCATCCAATCAAACAACATACAAACCTTACAACTCTGTCAGATAATTATTCTTTTTCAGACCTACGTAGCGCTCGTGCAAAACTCTCTTGGATTACTCACACTAGACCTGACATTTGATTTGCAACAAGTTATTTAGTCCAGACGACAGAACAAACTTTCTCTCCAGACTCCATTAAGTTACTAAATCAGGTTATTCGTCATCTCAAGAAAACAGTTCATCTCCGTATGAAATTTCCGCAGCTCGATGAAGTCTCTTTACATTTACGAATTTTCAGTGATTCCTCATTTGCTAACAATTCAGATCTCACATCTCAGATTGGATACATTGTCTTATTATGTGACAGAAATGAGGCATGCCATATTCTCCATTACACCAGTAAAAAATGTAAACGCGTCGTCAGTAGTGTTCTAGCTGCTGAAATATTTGCTTTATCCGATGAATTGACTATGGATACACCCTTCGTATGGACTTACAAAACATTTACAATTGCCACTTACCTCTAAAAATGTATACTGATTCCAAACCTTCATTTGATGCTATAACAAAAGCAAGTTACGTCGAAGAAAAACGTCTCATGATTGATATCACATGTGTACGAAATAGTTTTCAAAAGGAGGAGATAACCAATATTGGATTCCTTCGTTATGAACACAATCCCGCCGATGATTTGACCAAGATGACCAGTTCAAAATCTCTCACAATGATCTTCGAGAAAAATAAGTGTAATTTTCCAATTCAACAATGAGTCTACCTTTCTCGCGACTTCCGCGACTCTAAAATCGGGGACTGTACGTTCGTACCCATATCCCAGAACCCAGGATAAGTAAGGTGTCGACTACAGCCTCGTCTACAAATATATTCTACATTCCTACACTACATTTCGCTATTGCTCACAGCATCCTCCTCCATTATTTATCCTATTTTGCTTACAGAATCCTCTTCCATTATTAATCGTACCTTCCTAATAATATTAGCCCTCCCTTACTAATAATATTAGTCTGAATTATTACACGTGTCCACTTCTATTTTGAACCTTCATCCTCCTTTCTTTTGCTCCTATTTCTCCAAAAAGGAGGCCTACTTTTTTAAATAAAAGGAGTTCCTTGATCGACTTGACTTCACTCGTCTCGAAAAAGATCATCACTCAATTATATATTATAATCTCTCCTGCCCTCTTCAAACGTCTTGTTTGACGACATAATTAGACCACATCTAACAGCAGAAAAATTTTCTGAGGATAATTAAGTCAAGATTGTTGTGTACGCAGCCAAAAGCAGAAAAAATCGTACCCGAGGTACGTTCGCATCCCCAGCAACCGAGTTATCGCATCATTATGATATGTAGGTGATGAGATGACTGTCTAGTTTCTTTGTTTTGAATTTTCAATCCCAGCGAGTACAGATCGGGTACTTTGCCAACACCTTTTCGACTTTTACTCATCTCCTCGATCAAGAAAAGGAGAAATGAACGAGGCATTGAACAATCAACAACGGGGACTAAAAATTCAAAAATGCTGCAAGCAACATCGCGGATTCAAAACGTTCGGTTAGTATCTCGACTCATGAACCGTGAAATTCAAAGACGTATAAGGAATGGAGCGTGGGGTTGGCGCTTGGTAGGAAATTCGAGTAATATGAAGAGAGGTAGGTCCAGTTGGATGAAGGAATATCTCACTACATCTACTACACATCTACTTTGTTCCCTGATCGTTGTTCCCGTCGATTTTTCGGCATTCCGCGTGGCCAATTTCATAGAATTAACGATGACTTGCTTGCGCACAACCCTGCAATCTGATGCATCAGCCGTTTTTGTACCGGGAAGGATGAAATCAGCTCATATGTCAAAGTTATTGTTTGTATCCGATTGGTACATACAGGGGATGGCTACAACGAATGGATTATGCTGCCAGAATGACTGAAGAACGTGTCGGACATGTTTTACGACTTTCATTGGGGACAGTATTCAAATCTATCAATCCATTTATTAAAATTTCATGCCTACAAGAATTGAATTAGCGTAAATAAAAGACAGGTAAGGTGGGGTAGCGTTATCGGGGTGTGACGGGGACATCAATTGTATGAAAATAATATGGAATAATTGCTCCTTAGAGGAGAAGGGGCAGTATATCATAATAGAAAGGAATCTAAAGTGGCAATCATTGCGGTAGAAGCGTGTGTGGCCCAGATTTATATGTTTGGCATTAGTTCGCATGGCTAGCCGGGAGCAACAAAAGATTTAGAAGTACTTTCTGTTTCTCCATTAATTCAAGGTATTTTGCATGATGAGTAAAAGTTTGAAATAGAGGAAATATACAGGATAAACAAGAATGGACCATAGAGAAGACGTCCGTGCTTTCTTGGGGACGGAATATACCCCACTGGGCCACTTTTTCCAAACCAATCCTCTAATTTCTATCACAGGATGAACAAGTGTACAAGAAGCGACAAGAGGACATATGGAATGAAATCGAAAGGTGTCTCGGTGTTCTGTAGGCTCGTTTTGAAATTGTGAAGTGAGAGAACAGGATATAAGGAAAGAAGCAAGTTGTGGAGATTAGTGAAGCATGTCGGATTCTGCACAATATGTTGATTAGGATAGTCCAATCTGGTGTTGTGCACGGAGGGTTTGAAGTGATCACCGAACTAATAAATGAATAATTGAAACTACAAGAATATGTACACTTCTATAATGAAGTGTAGCATGCTATTGAAGCAAACAGTAATGGGGCGGTGTTGCCATGGACTACGAGTAATTTGCTGAAAAAGTGATGATGAAAGAATTTCAGTTGACGATCCGTGTGGAACTCAGGCAACTAAAATCTAAACTAGTTACAAAATGTAATACATAATTATAATACTGCAATTTCAGACTTTGAATTTATCCAATTTTGGGGGCAGTGGTAGATTCCTTTTCTGGAAAATGTTGAAGTACGCCGGCCGGGAATTGAACCCGGGTCCCGCCCGTGGGAGGGGCGTATGCTTGTGAAGTTATACCACTATACCACCGGCGCATTATCTTGTGGAGGACCTCAATTTCAGTCACTTTAAATATTTTACATTTTTGTCACAATACCATAATCCCGTTGTCCTTCCCCACCCTAAAACAATTGCACAATATCATAAGATGGATGTGGAATTGTTAAAATTCTCTATACAAAACCGTTACCCATAAAAAGAGGCAGGCGGTTGTTGGAGCGTGTGTGCCCCTTTTTATGTTTAGAAAATGGTTTTGAAGAAAACCTTCCATCCGTTTATTGATATGTCGAAAACTCATAATAATAAAACACCACCATAATAATAAAGCAACTATTTTTCACATTTCTATAGTAGCTGCAAAAATTGAGTGAATATTCTCAAAGGCCGAATGTTGCTAGACTAGCAACTAGCGTAATATGTTTTAATGAGCCGATTCATGAAAATTTCAATTTGATTTTTCTAATATTGTGAGTTATTATCTTGAATATTACCAATTTCTTCCCTTCCCAAATTACAAGTTATATTTTTCATTTAAATATTTTGTTGTTGCAGTTACCTAAGATTATTTTCGGACCAGTCCCAGCTAAGCGCTTTTTGGGTCCACTGACGGATTTTCGAACATACTTGGATGATAATAATATAGCAGGTAATAATAACATGAAAAAATGACGTTTCTCTCCTAATTGATAGGAAATAGGATCGTCCGCCATGAACTCAACTGAATATGAATATCATTGTGACACAAATTTCAATTTCCTAAACTTAGTTGACGATGAATTTCAATAACGCCCTACAATTATCCTTCCTACATACCACTGTTACATTTTCCAAATTGTGATGAATTATAACTCCTAGTTGAACTCCGAGCCATGTAGAATATCACGGCAAAATGCTCACATTCACATCACGACCGGAAAATATTCCTACTTCATGTGTCCTCCCTACTGCACGTCACGGTTTCCACATTTCCAATCCCCACATTCTTTTTTGCAGCATCAAATGACCATGATTTTTAAACCTTCCACTCATTTTTTGCTTCTCCCCATTGTACTAGTTCGTGTAGTAAGTGTATTCCATATATGTGGTGGAAAAAGTTTGGGTGTATCCGGTATTGTGTGGTAGGAGAAGAAGGCATACCAGGTGGTAGTGTAGGTACTACACTACATGTTGAATAATATGGTGTACTACGTGGTTTTGGAGGTGGTATACCAGGCGAGGGTGGAGAAAATTTCTCAAATTTTTCACTACATGACGGGGTTTATGGCTATCTGTGATTTCGTAATCGTGTTCTGATTTCTATCTTTTTCATCTTCGCTCCCCAAAAATGATGTAAATAACTCTTACATCACACTTGGTGATTTTTTCGTCGTTACTTCGATATATTCTCTGTCCGTCGACTTCCCATGAAGTCATAATTCGGGCGATGTATGTCTGATGTACTGCTATGTAATTTCTCCATACACCATGTTCGGTTAGACTTTTTTGCATGGCTCATGGCTTGTATGATGATTTTGAGACATGATTCTTCGTGATTTGTTCTATTTACTTACCTTGTCTGGATGAAGTTTCAGCAAATTTTTCTGAAATTCTTCTCGCGGTTATCAGTACTCTTAACTCGTAGTCCGATCATTCCCGGGAATGACATTCCTAGGAGTGTTGTCGTTTATCAAATCGAAATGCTTTATCTCAGTGAACTTTTTCACTTCTTTGTCCATCGCTATGAAGCGCTAATGCGCATATTCCGAAACAGTGAAATTTTGGTACAGTAGAAAGCGTTATCGGATAGGGGACAATATGAGGAAACCTCCTCTACATCGGTGTAGTCAATTCTTAATTACGAACATGTCAAAATCTTGAGAACTTTTCATTTAATAGACAGTCACATAATCAGTGCAGTGAATTTTGAACCAGAGCTTCGTTGAAAATATCGGATGGGTCAATCCTTCTACCGTTCCAGGAGTGCCATAATTAGGAGGGTAAATATTGATTTTCACCCTACTTAATTTCGACATCATACATGTGTGCACTTTAGCAAAAGTCAATTTCCTCACTTTCGCCGTTCCATTATTCCATCTCACCGCCGTCCTCTATGATTTTGAATTTCGACCATTCATCTCACCGCCACCTGCTACTATTTTTAATTTGAAACGGTCAGGTCATTCGGCATTATTTCCCCTCTTTTTAACTACATTTAAAAATGTCGTTCACCTCGAATTCTCTTCATTACTACTTCTGGAACCCATCTCCTCACGATTTTCCAAGCAAACGGAACTTCAACTTTCATAAACACATCAAAACAATCACAACTGGAGCAAAAAATGCAGACTCAAAACATGCAGCAATACGATTCATGCAAAGAGTAATATCGTCAGAAGGTAGTCGGTCGAGGTGGTGGTACGATTATTGTGGTACCGGAGTGGTCGTTACAACAGCAGTCACAAAGGGATACATTTTATCATCCAACAGAAACATTTGAAGCAAGATGCAACAATTCATGATTTAAGAGCACTTAGTGCAGCGTCTCCAAATGTTTCCTATATTGTTAACACCGCCACGGTTCCTCAGAAACAGAGTAATTTCATATTGTTACAACACCACCCGCATTAGGCGTGTGCAAGTTGCACACACCTGATGCGAGTGATGTTTCCTACTGGATATGTTGCCGATAAACCAATGAAATTATTTTTGGGCTTTGATTTTTTCTGATAATCAATAGTCTGTAAAGAATGCAGCTGCTTTATCAGAAGAAGAGATGGGTGTGCTAGTTTCATTGTTGATTATTCATCAAATAATCTTAAGGTATTATTCAAACAATCTAATGCAGATGTCCGATTATTGCAAAACAAGTACCGAAGCATATTATCGACGAGTCACAGTAGTTTAGTACTTCCATTATCGCATAGATGATGCTCCATTGTGGTGGTTGAGATAATTGAGACGGATTGATGGTACTACAATAACTTTTAAAAATAATGTGCAACGTTACAAGCTCAGTAATCTTTCGATACTATCATTTTAAAATTTTTGAAAATTGTAAATACTGTACAAATTTTCTACATCTTGTACATGTGTAACAGTTGTTCAAGCGCTGATTGTCCAATGTAAAGTTCAATGTACACAACAGTCATACTGTTCATTTCCGTAAATGTGATGGTTCTTGTTCTTGTCATGATCAATTGAGTATTCTTTTTTTACAATTGTCTCCTGTTACTCATTTTATAAACTCTCCCCAAAATCAAAATCATCATCAAAACATCACAATTATTTCTATTTGTTGAAACACGTTCAACTTCGATATATTCATCATATGATACGAATACGTGTGCACAAAAACTATCTATCAGTTACTAATACGTCTGTATCAAAACTTAGAAGAACAATGTCTGATACATGATTATTATGTCCATTAACCGAATAAAAATGACTCTAAAAAATGCTTCACTTATTTCCACCATGTTTAACAAAAATTAATAATCTTAACTATGATACAGCATCATCATTAGAATTTTCAGAACGTACTATGCATACTGCTAATAATGGTATAGTATCAACATTATGTGATATTCATGAACGTCCTAGTTATGAATTATTATCAATTTTCAAGGTACTAAAATACGTGAATTTATTAATTTTGTGCAGTGTTTAAAAGGTTTTACAAAATCTCTAAGACCTGGGAATGCTATTTTATTTGTTGACATGATAGATGCTGGAAATATCATGAAAGATTGTGGTCAGCGTGTTACAACCTTCATATTTACTACGTCTGCTTTGGTGACTGTTCCTACAGCTATAGAATCATCTTCTAAAAGGGATGAAGAAGAAATGAAAGTAGTATTGGAAGTGATGGGGATCACAGTGGTGGAACTTATGGACCTGTTGGAGTTTTAAATGTCCTTTATGAAGCTGAATTTGAGGATGTTCAAATGCATGCTTTAGAATATGACTCTTTGAATTGTGTATTGATTTCAAAGACGCCTTGTGATATTTTATATTTGAATACTTTCCGTTTATTTGTATTCTTTTTGTTCATTCTTTCTGGGACCTACCCATTTCAACCACTGTATGATAAAAATTAAACATGAAAGTGTTTTCTGTTGTGATAAATGTGGATTTTTAACATGTATATGATTGTTGTTCGTAGATTTTTCATTGCCACTGTCTTATAAATTGAATGTAAAATCGAAGAAGCCTGTTTTTTATTAAAAACGTCGTAAAGAAAGTTAAAATTTGTATTCAAAAGTAGTCTTTTCCGCGTTGTTTTTTGGATTTCAGAAATAATCCAAAAATCAATTTTGAACATCCCAAAACTGTTATTTTCGGGTTTTAGATGTTAGTTTATTAATTTGGGATTTTCGCCACTGTATAGAACAGAATATTTTCAATGCTGCCTTTCGGATTTTGGGCCTGTTTCATTCCTTGTGCCGTAACTAAGGTGCTGACAGTAAAACTTTAGAAAATACATTAAATGTGTATTCCAAAATTTTAATATATTTGTATAACCGTAATTTCGGATGGATACTTCATACTGTATCACTCAGATTCAATCAAATTTCTAAGATACATATGTTTCCATATTGCAAAATTCATATCTCGGTCTACAGGCGTCCTACCGCCTTCGGTAAAACACTCCACTCGACTAGTGTTCATCGGTGCAACCATTTTTAAATATATTTTAATATCGAGTTCAAGTATCAATATTGTCGCCTTTTAAATACTGCATTCATTATTGGTACATGTAAAAGTCCCACCTAATGTTTGATAATTTTTTGTGGTTGATGTCCCATACAAATACAATCACATACCACACGAAATAATTAAAAATGCACCCAGTACTGTGTGGCAACCCGATTCAAAATTCACCATATTATTCCTGCCTTTCGGAGCACTCGTAACCGTCTTCGATTCAATTACGACCGAGAAAAGCACCCCGTTCACGTCCGGCTCGTGTTGTTTATAAAAACAACTCTGAAGAACTTACAATTACATTGTTGATTCATCTCATATTTCAACATGTCGATTCATCTACTTCATCCATTACCGCATATCATTTGACCCTGCTAATAAAAGGTCCAGACTTCAAACCCTATAAATTCCACGAAATATCATCCACAATCTAAAACGACACGCTTCCCCCGAGAAAGAGAACTTAGCTGAACAAACATCCCGATGCTGCGAAATTGTGTCAAGTCCATGACGCTGAAATTCAGGAATTGCTTAATGATGAAGTAATTTGATTAATAGATTCCAGATGGCTCACAATCCCAAAATCAAACAAAACCAAATCAATTTTAACTTTAACCATTACCTGCAGATTTATCTTACTAGAGATGTTTTCATTGAACCATTCACATAATTTTATCAAAATCCATACGAACTAATACCACTATTAAAACCATTATATGGTCTAAGAGATAGTGGTTACTACTGGGGAAAAACGTTCAGAAACCATCTTGAAAAGTACTTCGGAATAGACTCACTTATATCGGATTCTGAACTATTGTTCAAGCATATTTCTGACCAACTTATAACAATTTGTGCTACTTATGTTGACAATAGCTTACACAATGGTAATTGTGAATACAGTAAACTTACAACGCTGACCGAAACCAAGTTCCAATCCAAACCAATATAATGGAAGAACATTCAATTTTCAGGTGTTAAAATTTAAATCTATAAAAATGGAATCAATTTTATTCATCGGAATCATTACATCAGCAGAATTCAGATATTGCCAAAAATATCAGACTATAAACCTTCCAGATCATCAAGAGAATATTAATCATGTTCAAGACATACCATACCATATATGTTTTGCGTAGTTCCTTTACTATCCCAAGTCAATGAAGAACATTTTCAAGAAAATAGTAAGAAATTAAAAACGTATATAAATATAATGATTAATAAACTTCTCAATACTAAGAATAAATCGCTAAACTTTTCAAAATTGGATAGGAATAGTCTCAAGTTGCAAGTTTATCCCGATGCTTTATTTGCGTCAAATTTGGATATATCTTCGCAGATATGTTATATGATCTTATTAACAGAGAAGTATATAATATATCAACCATTCTATTGGCGCCCTAAGTCAAAATGTATAAGTCGATCTGTATTTGGTGGTGATATAATGGTATTTTCAGATGTATCCTATATGGCTTATTCGACTCAATTTGATATGTAATCTATTACAGAACTGGGAATTCCTATAACCATGATCTCCCATAGATAATCGTTATTTGATAGTAGTTACCAAGACAGAAAACACTACGGAAAAGCGATTGCTGATTGACTTAAAATCTATAAAATAATCATACAGCAACTTTGATACTAATACAATAGCCTTTGTTAAATCCTCAAATCATTTGCAGATGCATTAACCAAAATCAAGAATGATAATATTATTATCAAAGAGATTGCTCAACGAAATAAAAAACTTATTTCTAAATCAAAACTCAAAAATAAAAATGCTACAAGAATGATAATAATACGATGATAATAAACCTTTTTAATTAAAAACTTTTACTGGATATTTTTTTCGAATCTTGATTGAAGAATCGAGGCTTCTTGTTTAATTAAAGACCTTGAAAATCGGTTTCAAGAGCAATCTCTCAAAACCGAATTATAATTTTGAAAGATTTTCTTGATATCTTGATATTCACGCCCCAAATAAAGAAAATTCATTTGGAATGGTGAACTCTATATATTTTTTCAATAAAGTTTCATAAATGCACAACTACCGTCGCCGCCGTCTGTTGGAGCTGCATGAGACACATTAACACCGAACATTTTTTAATAGAGTTACACTCCAACATAAATCCGCAACGAATGCAGTTATACTGTACAACTTGTACAGTATAAGGCATTGAATGGCTCGCCAACCTCATCGCCGCCCCCTGCTACCAGCGGAAGTAACCCGTCAGTTTTAGCGCCTGATGCGCCTGGCGCAGAACCTATGTTCGGTCCTTTGCGCGCACGTCGATGCGTATTGAAGATGAATATTTCTGAAAAGAGGCTGGAATTAGAGTTATATATTAAATATATTATCGTCACCACACCTTCGTCTCTCTCCTAAACCTTAGGGTGCCTGCATGTCTACTATGCATGAATATAAAGTCTTTATATTATGCATGCATAGTAGACATGCAGGAATCAACACGAGTACGGGAGACTACGAAAGACATTCTGACTGTCACAAATCTAGAAACCTACCGTAAGAACTATAGCCAAACACTGAGCAGATCACAAGATGTGATCTGCCCTGGCAGGGGAGGTCCGTTTTTACGCAACAAAGACGGTTTGTTGCGACATGATGAAACGGTTTACGTTTATTTGATGAAACCATTTTAGAGAGATTAGAACAGCGAACACCAGGTTCAAAGGAATTTTGGACATCTTTGTTACAGTTTGACAAACAAATGAGGGGAAATCATTCCCAAAGTAGTGACGAAGTAGTCACAGTCCGCCAAAAACTTCAAAACCAAAGAATGTAAAAAAAAGGAGAAATCCACTATATTCCGTAGCAATTTTGAAGCTGAGACAACGAAACTAAAAAAGAGAAATCTCACAGATCACGAGAATAGAGTTCCAAAATCGTTTAGAGCTAACAATTTACATGCAATGCTTCAACTTCAGGTACAAAACGCTTCTGCGTTGCATACCATTGCGAATTTTTACGCACAAAAACATTGCCACCCACTATTGCCACCACCAGAACTTACAAAATCTGAAAGTGAACCTTCGTCGATGAAGTTGAGAATGACGAAAACAGATATGAAATGGAGGGGGTGAGGATGCCTATGGTGATGGTGGAAATAACCGCACAGGGCCAGGAAATGGTTAAGATGAAGGGGTATGATAATGTCAATCCAAAAAACCTCGATTATACCATGACAACCTTTTCTCGCATTCATTCTGCTGGAACCGATGACACGTCAGATTTACATATGTGGTAATTAACAAACATTGCCGCAACTGGCAGGATAATTTCAAATAAGCAGGCTTCTAGTGGCCAACTCCTTGCAAAAAAGCGGAATCTATCTTCTAACAATCCTATTGGCCATTCATTTCGGATACGCTGTTTCCAAATTGCACGCTTATACCGGCTTTTCAGTTGCCAGTGACGTGCGTCGTTAAGGTACATTGGATAAATTATATGGCAACCTTCGCCCTGAAATCCCCAATAGGTTATCGCTGCCTCATAGTCAGAAACGTAAAGTTCCGGCCGTAAGTACTGGTCTGATGCATTATAAATTCCGCAATCGTGTTTGCTCCCCATGAGTGTGTAGTTCAATTGTGTTACTACACAAAATACATCCGGCCGTACCAATGCCGTAAAGAAATGAATCGTATGGTAAACAATATACCTCTGATCCTGTTTCACCACATCCATTGGCTTAAGTCATTTTATTTCCGTGCCATTCATGAACGAAGCAAAATTTGGAAATGCATACACCAAACTCCTCTGTCGTTTACTATTCTCAATGGACGTCCATTGAATTTTTGCATTTTCGTCTTCTTTTAAAACTTTTAGACATGCTTGAGCAGCATTTCTAATGTAATTACAAACCGTCCTTCTCAATATCCCGTAAAAATTTCCAAGAGCCCTATGTTCAATACCACCCTCATCACCACCTCGAAGTAGATGCATAAACAGAAAAACGGTTCCTACTCGGTGAGACTTCTAGCTCTCCGTACAGTGTTGCTGTTTTCCTCTTCTGAACTGACAAACCGTGGATCCATCGGTTTTATCAGTTCCGGCTCAGAGAGTTTGTAAAGTTCATAAAACTCTCTTTCGGTGCAACCAGTAAAATTTCGCCACACCCATTCTTCGTGGGTGTACGTCCGTACACAATTCCAATGGTAAGTAATGTAGACTACAGTCGCGACCCTTTACGTTAGATGTGATTCTCTCTTGAATTATTACACCAAATGACGTTTCGATAGATTTCGAATTATTAAACGTTTTTACACTGTAATTAATTTCATTTATGCTTATCAATTCTATACAATTTCTCTAATTATGTTTATGGAAATATCACCCGGTCTTTTATTACTTTTATTTGTTCTTTCATTATTTTCTACGTCTTTAAATTATTACTTTCACGACCTATTTAGTCACTTGTGCCTTATAGATGCCATTTTACACTCCATTATTATTTTTAATCGTGTTCTGATTCAATTTACATAATATTCTTCTTCAAATTATTACTTTTTCGACCTATTTAGTAAATTATGCCTAATAGAGGCTATTTTTACACTCCATTATTATAATTTCGAATTGTTTTCTGATTCGTTTTTACTAATAAAAGGAGTTCTCTGAGTGACTTGACTTTACTCGTCTGGTCTGACCTCATATAATTACTCATCTCATATTTTTTATAAATCTTCCTTCTTCATTCACCTCTCTAGCTTTTAGCGACAGTGGGAGCTGGAGCTGTGAACTGAATTTTTAAATGCCCTTGCAATTCTTGCCGTCCGTACATATATTGAATTGGGGAGTATCTAGTTCCCACGTCCTGGAAATAACCTCCCATTTGTTTCATCAGTAGAACATTGTTCACCATCACTGTTTTCCTCCATATAGAAGATGGCAGCGGAAATTTCCATGGAAACAGCCGAGGTGACCGCATTTAAAATCACGAAATCATCGTCTTCGGATGACATGTAGAGTTGTTGTTGTGTGACTGCGTTAAAGCAGAGTAGTATGTGCAAAACGGTTTCAACTGAGCTGAGTATAAGCTGAAATGAACCTTATCGCATGCGCACCGAACCGCATTGTATACTTTCGTTCCTCGGCAAGGATAGCTGTCATTTCTGTGCTGAAAGATTTTTTAGTATACTCGTTATTTTCTTGTTTTCTTGAAAAAACGAGAGGAATTTTCTTGAAAACTCCACATTTTTAAACAAAATCCTAGAAATATCTTGAATTTTTTTTCCAAAATCGCCTCGAACGGCCACAAGATACTGCTCTTGGAAAATTAATTATCAATTGAAAGGGTATTAATAAAAAAGTTCTATATTATTATCATTCTTGATTTTGGTATAATTAACTTCATAGGACGCGATCTGGAAATATAGTATATAATATTCCGGGTCGTGTCCTATCAAGCTTTATGTTAGAACATCCAATTGAACAATGGATGGATAATTGAAAAGAAGATGGGGTGGTGTTAATCTATAATTGCATTGTATGTTTCTACAGCAAAAATAATTTCTGCTGTAGAAAATGTGTGGGGAAAATTATTTATTAATTTTCCCCTCAAATTTTCTACAGGAGAACGCGGTAAAAAGCGAAGAGGCGGTAAGACTGTCATAAATATGCTACCAAATATCAAAGAAGAGAAAAATGGGCGAATCAAAATTAAAGATTTTTATTATAGATTTTACAAATTTTATTCGCATTTACTGCATTATATTAAACATCGGATCGCTGTTTTGAATCCCTAATTTTGTTAAATTTTCTACAGCATGGAAACAGTAGGAATGTAAGGACAACTTGTGTCGGAATGTTGTACGAAGTATAGAAAACTGTTTCAGCTGTCGGTTAACGACCTCATGCCTCACACGTACAGTTGATGGAAACGAGTCACTGTATCCAGGAATATTATAAAATCAGTGCGAATTCTTGTATCCCCTATCAGCTATCACCGCCTCCCCATCTTCTAATTCTGTTAACATAAAAGTTTTAAAAGTTTTAATATCAGGAAAATCTCCCCAAGGGAATGGGCCGTTGACCTAGACTATATTCCCTATGCCAATTCCAACCGCCACCTCGTACCTGAGACCGAGACCATGAAATTTATAGCTGAAGCAACCATTACTAAAGGGGGATGGTTACTTTATCCCGCAGTCAGTTCCATCTACTGACACGTAAAAATTTCCATTACGCAAAGTACAATTTAAAAACCTATCTGTCCACTTAACCTAAGAAAAAATAAAGGTTAGAAATGAAACGTAGAAGACTATAATAATTTTTATAATCTGATATATAAAAATATTTACGCAATGAAATTTTTATATAATATGGACAATCATCCGTGAGCACTTGCGAAATGTTTTGGGGTTTGTCCCACACAATGCGCAGTGTACTTGCTCACTACTGTAAACCTTTAGAAATAGAAGTCTCCACAATAAATGTTTGCCCTCAGACATAACTGTAAGGTCAGCAACACACTTGCTCCACACCAGTGAGCAAACCTCAGGCGTGATTCCAAACGACCCCCTAAATGTCCTTAAGTAGATATCAGCGGATCGTTTCATAAAACCAGGAAATAGAGAAGCAATTCCAAGAAGCGGTTTGGAGGAGATGAGCATAAGGGCCATACTGATGCTTTAGCCTCAAAATAAAAAATACTGGCGAAGGATGACAATTTAGACTATAGACGATATGCCATAGGTTTGTCGAGGTAGGACAAAAAATTTTGGCCAATCTTGGAATTCAATAAACTACAATACGCAGATTACATATATCGGTTCAAATAAAAAAAATATTGCTAAAGGGAACAACTTATGGCGAAATAAAAATTCAAAACCATACTCCAAGCGGCGCTTATGGCACATGTGATGAGATCTTTACCGCCAAACTTTCTTAATTTTGCTTAAAATTTTCATCATTTCTATGCCTACATTCTTCATTAATTTTTCAACTGTGCCACAGAACAAGATTCTCCGATTTGATTGGTGGTGCAGAAATTATGGGGATACGAAATAGACGATATGTCTAATCACACAAATGTGAGCACACCATCGTTATTATTCAGACAAAAGTATGAGTGCTGGAAGGCTAATAATGATAATCTAAACCGCTATATAAATAAACGTCCAGATCTCCAATAAATGCAGGGTGGTTTTATGTAAACTATCGGTACTTAAAACTTAATTTCAATAATGTCTCCCCGTTCAACCAAAAATTCTCGGGCCGTTCAATTGTTGCGCGAGAAGTTCGAAATTGGGGACGTGACCGGGAAAGAAGCTCCTAAGACAGTCTGGTTGTCAGACCCTATTTTCATGGGCCACAATTTGAATGCCTTTCGAGCGTGTTACAATTCCATGAAGTAAGAGTTCTGTAACAAAACTGGTATGTTTTTTTGCATTTTTAGTTCTTTTTTCATTTATGGTACACTAACCGTTCAAGAGATTCTAATTGGCTGGATGATGAGCTCAATCGTACGTGTACAGGATAGGAGTCGAAATTAAAAAAGGCAAATATTGGCCCTACCCCAGAAGACACATTTTAAAATCCTGCTACGCTTAACTGTACCTCCGAACAGCGCTCTTTCATTCCGTTGTACTTCATGTCGGAATGGCAGGAGCCTAGAACAACGAGGAAGTGTTTATCGATTGCCATCGTTCTACCATCAAGAGTCGGGCCAGGAAACTTTAAAATACGTGTGGCCGAGGGATGTGACTGTCTCAATTTGACGGTCGAATGGTCAATAGCACTCACAGACACTTCTGTATTACACCGCAAGTGTTTTCTTCCAGGAAAACTATCAGACGTACACCCTGAGGTTCTGGGATTTGAAAGCGCTTTAAAACATTTACGTGAAAATTTTATTGAAGCTGTAAGCTCTGCTGCCCGCATTGGTCTACCCTTCACGTTTGATTCCCACGTTGATGGTAAATACGACATTGGTTGGGGTGACAACACCACTAAAGTTGTCTACGTGGACCTCAACTCTATGGTAGATGATTATGGAGCCCTGAATGACGCATCCTTACTTGAAATTGTTTAATTTCGATTTTTCTTAATTTTTTTTAAATAAAAAGTATTTGAAATAAAACAAATCCTACTTTTGAGGAGTGTACCGCACCCTCCAAGGAAAATTTTTCCCTTTAATTTAATTACAGTAAAGAGAATTATCATGTCATGAGTAGAAAATTTCTAGATATTTAATATCTTGTCATTAGAGAGTAATGTTGGAGTCACGTGGGTAAAATATGACTGAATGACAAGAGCAGTGTATAGACGTGTATGGCGACGATGCAAATTTTTGTCATTTATCTAAGCGAGATTTCTCTAAAAAGCCGTTTTAGCCACAGCTGAATCAATATAAAAATAAAATAGGAAAATAGGAAAATAGGAAAACAATTATTTTTATGAAGAATCGAAAACAGCCAATTAAAAATAAACGTTTGTATGTACCTTGGCATAAGTAGCCGTTTACCAAAAAATTGTTTCGAATCCTTGCAGGACTAAAAAGGCACACAAGATCTAATTTTGTTCTCTTCGTTCGTGTGTGATTCGGTAAAGTGAAAACCGTCAACCACAACGAACCGAGAGAAAGGGAGAAGACTGAAAACCATTACCATGGACCGCGCAGATTTCCAACAAGCAGATATCATAGTGCATCACGGCATGGGAAACGACGGGCAGAATAGCACGGCGGACGCCTGGGACGCCGAGAGTCAGGGGGCCTCGACGTCCCCCATAACACTCGAAATGAGACACCTACTTTAACTAATATAGCGCCACTAAGGAGTATGCGCTCTACTTTTAAAGGCCGTTGTGTCAGCGGATGTACACATCGCCGGTCACATGGAAACACGAAGAAAATTTACTGAAGCTCATAGAATGTTTATGGCATCCGTCCCGCGTAATGTTTTTGACCCTGTGACGGTGCCAACCTGGAAAAGTCTCAACTACCGATACAAAAAAGTTGTCACCGATCACCGTCTGGCAATGCAGCGAAATTTATCGGCGAGTGACGTCATAGAAGTGAGAGAGGGGAGGGAGAATCTACTTGATGATATAATTCAAGCAGTCGACGAAGTGGAGGAAACTCGTCTGGCGGAGCATGACGAACGTACTGGGTTGGACGAAAGGCTACGAATTAGTGGGAGGGACATACTTAATATGGCGATGAATAGAAAAACTTGGTCTACCTCACCTGGGGAATCAACACCCTCTCCAAAAATATCAATTTCGGAAGATTACGAAGACGAGGACAAAGAAAAAGTAAATGCACACATACTACAACAACAAATAAATGTTGAAAAAAGATATAAAGTGGAGCTCGATTGCCTCTCGTTTGAATATGAAAGCTAGGTGGAACGGGATAGGCTCATGAAACAGAGATTTAAACTACAGGAAGATAGGAAGGGTCGGCTAGAGGAACTTCACACAAGGCGTCTGCAGTTAGATGCCGACCGTTTGGATATGGATCGGGCACGTTTAGAACTAGAGAAGGAGGAACTAAAAGCGGGAATAGGTGAAAAAAACAGAGTAGTTTGGCATTTTCAGCGCTTGCAAAAAAGTGTAGAATTTTTTATTTGATTATTAAATGTTGTTCGTGTTTAAGTATGTTTGTAGACTAGGCGGCTCGCAATGAAAATAGTTTTCTGCCTGTCCCCCATGCCCCAAGCATATTTTGATGGGTGAAACCTTGAACATAAGCAAAATTGATGCTTTCCTAACCTTCGGCATTCTTCTGTAGTCTATTATGGACCACATCTGTTTAAGGTCTATTTACGACAACTCCACAGCAACTCGAGCAGCGTTCATTGAAACCTTGTACGTGTGTTGTTCTGTAGTTGCAAAGATGCGTGGATATGCAACCTGCATCTAAGGAAAGAGGATGTAGTTTGCGTCCCCATATATGCAATACTGCAAGTCATTATTTTTATTTTTTGCTTCTACTCAGTGTCCAGGTGCTGTCGCGGTACAATGTCAAATCATGACGCCGTCCGACTTCCGGGCCATATAGGTAGAATATTGGCCCATCAGAGGTCGTAATGGTTTGGTATATTAAGCAGTGGAAACGTTTGTTCCCACTGTAACAGGCTCGTTGGTTCGATGCGGGCCCTCCTGGTCTCTGCATACCGATTTTATTGCAAGCTATGAAGCCGATGCAATTGCTTAGGGGTTCTCCATAGTCATGTATACACTTTGCGTAGTCCTCAACTCGCGTGTTTAGTAAATCTGAATGAAGTGCAGGAATCAGCCCACCATAGCTGTTAATAAAAGCCTCTATGCTTTCTCAGAACACCTCAGACAGTGCATAGGTTCACATGCCAAACGTCATTTCTAAACCCTCCAGCGACATGGTGCAGATAACCGGCGCATGACAATACAGCCTGCTGTTGTTTTATCACAAAAATAGCGTCGTACATATGTGCAATTGAGGGGGAAGGTACGAAAAAATGTAGCTAATGCGTTTATTGGGTTGATACAGCAACCATTGGCCAAAAGTCAAGTACGGATATTATAAGACCGCACACCGCACCGATGAGTCTTCGACGACTCCAAAGTCTTCAATGTGCCGACGTTTTGCGCAGTCGCCCTCTCGGAGGTGGTAGAGCTATAGATGGAGAAATATTATAGCTCGTACCCAGGTTGCTGGTGGAAGGTATAACATAATCTGATATGGGGTACTTCTCACTTTAAAAGTGGTCAGTAGTATTGTGGGAGGACAAGTAGTCTTTCAAGTTGACAATGTCAACTTGAAAGGCTACTAGCTAATGTCATTAGCTTCTCGGCATTAATAGTAATACGAACGCGTAGCATGTACACACACTGAGCAATCAGAGCTCGTTGATACTGTGCTTACAGTGTGTACACTACAACTATTTCTCTCAAAAATTTAACGATGAAAAGTATTTGAATTAATGGAACTGCTGCCCCGGTGCTAATATTGAGTTCATTATGGTCAATGTGCCACAATTGACATTAAATTAAAATATAAATGCTATATTTGGTTTGTCTCTAGGGCATCTCTAGTTAGGCGTTGAGTACTCCCAAAAGTTAAGAAAAGACTAAATGCTTATGACTAAATAATTGGTACATTTTCCCGAATAAATGGTCGTCAAATTTTAGCCACGTGACTCTACCATAACTGTGTAAAATGAGATGAAGTCCGTTTCCCTTAAGTTGTATACGTGTATAGGACTGTATGGGTTAGTACAGTATGCAACTATTCTAATTATCCAATTCCAGTTCCAATCATAACTATTATAATGACGAGTATTTACGCCATACGTGGAGGAATGTGTTCATGGGTCAAGCTATAAGCAAACATGAGTTTTATGTTTTTGTTTATTATAATGAGTATTTACTGTTGGAATGACGATGGGTTGAGCTGCCCGCCGCAGGCGCCGAAAAATCGAGGGTCTTACAGTGGAAGCATTGCTTATAGTAAACTGTAAGCAATGCTTACACCTCGCCCTCTATTTTTCGGGCTGGATTGAATTTTGACCAACTGTACTTGTTGACTGATTTTTGTTGATTAATTGATTTGTTTTATTGATTTTGATTGACTCAACGAACTCCACTGTGAGATGTAGTTGGTGTCATTTTTGCGTATAA
>JAULBU010019067.1:0-19981 GCA_032358235.1 Odonthalia washingtoniensis | reverse complement strand
CAGCAATTTTACAAAGAAGCTCAATGATTTTGCGACGAAAAATTAATAAGTGATGAGTGTTCCTAGTCGAGAGGAATATGTAATCATGCCGCTTGTGTCGGAACCCGTTTTCAGTTTCAGTCAAAAGATCGAACGAAGCACAGTCCAATATCTCAATTCAGTCACTCAGGAAATTATCCCACGGCGGCGATACAAATAATTCAGCTCTAAACTTCGCTTGAAGTTGTTGAAAGAAGAAGATCATACATTCCACATAGTTAATTTGAGTAGGTAAAGGATGAGCAACTTTTTCGAAAACTTGATAGCCATTTTCGACACTTCATTATCCCCAGGGATAAAGAAAGAATCAGCCACCAGATATCTGATTTTCTTCACTTTTTCAATTGTACTATTGCTCACATCTTCTTCACTTCTATGACTCACAACCATCAATGCACAAAAACTGTGGAAATGCGTCAGATCATGATACTGATACCGAATGAACATCTCAAGGATCACATCATAAATGGTTTCAAGTCCATAAACGCCACCCATCTTCAAATTTAATTCTCATTTATGACAGCAATGAGACAGTTTATCGACAAGATCAGCAACATGCCGTGCAATTACAAATTTTTCATCATGTAGTATTGGCCTCGCATGGTTACTAGAAATGTTGATGTTCGGGAGGATCGATACTTGCTTCTTGCAGGCTTGTTTCTACTTCTTCAACACCTTACAGTTGAGTAAATCACTACTATTGCTAATGTTACCATTAGTATCCACTTGCATGGCATCTTGATCAATATTGGTAGGTTGTTCTCACACTGCACCAGTTCCATATTGAACAGGATTCGCAGTGTTTTAGTCTTCGGTGGGTTTTTCGCCTCTTCTGCATTTCTCAAATTCTCTTGATAATAGGGGTCTCGTTATTTCAAATATCCGGTAGAGATGTCCACAACAGCTTCAAGAAAGTACTTGAAACACTTGAGACAACTCCCCATATGATTATTTCTCTCCTCTGATAATACACAATTGATTGTTGACGTGAAAAGCGAGGAACCCAATAATCTTCAGCTTCATTCCTATACATGATCAACTTCAAAAGATGCGGATTTTTTCTGATTAGGTTGCTTTGTTGCACTCTGCTGAACCTTCAACAGTTATAAGTATCTACATATACCTTTAATAGATTCAAGAGCATCCGTACAGGTAACGTTCAAATTCTTCATTTCGCCAAACATATCACGCAATAGAACTAAATTAGATGTAGCAATTAGTGAAGCGATCAATCGTTTCACAATATGATCATCAGCTTCACTTGAAAATTTGGTTCGTGCCATATCTCTCACCGGCTCCATATGTGCCTAGGCTGATTGATTAATCATAATGTAATATCCATAGTCATTTCTCTATCTGATTAATTCTCTTCACAAATTCCAAGCATGGGAGTAGGCAAAGAATACAATAGCATCCAAGCTTCAGCCATATGTCTCCAAGAAGCGTGGATTCCATTGAGTAATCTCTTATTAATTATCGCATCACCAGACAAAAGAAACGGTTTCATCAGTGCTTAAATAAAGATAATTTCCATCCGTTCAACTCAATATTATTTGCTGTGACGTTTTCGAAAACACCCTAAGCTCGTAAGTATCTGTGATCAATTTAATGTGTCCAGACTTCTGTTCAAGTTTACATAGATTGTGAACAGCATATTTCGCGATCACACTTTTTGGAGCATGAATATGATCTTGTAACATTGAAACGAACTTTGGTTCAACTCTAGATAATAAAGAATACAAAAAGGTAAGTTTTGACAAATCGATCCAGAATTGCAAAGCACGAAGACTAATTGAAGCTTTATCTTTTGCTTCCATCGGATTTTGCAAAGATCACATCTCACGCTACATTTTAAACTAAAGGTACGGGAAAATCTCTGACGGTCTCGTTGGAACAACGAGAAAAAGCTCAACAATCAAATCTCGATTGATGTCATTATTATGTGCATGATATAAAGCCATCAATTCCTTGAATAGTTGTTCCATAATGATACAAAGGGACAAAATTCTCTGTACAATAATTCAAATTATGTATTGTGCTTCCCTCCACTAATCACCTTGAAGAACATACATAATAATTGAAAATAAGCATGCGGATCCTCCGATTTAGATGCGAACTTAAGTGATTTTCGAACAATCGTGGCAACATGGAATCGAAGTACAGGTTCATTCGATTGAAATAAATTGACACTTGCGAAAATCAGACGGAATAATCTGAGGAGATCAGACGCTCCTTTTCATTTTTGAGTATGTTAACAAACGGAAAATGAAGGTACGTCGAACAATTCCAAATTATCCACTAAAACGTTATCTCTCCAGAATCTCCCTTCTCCGATTACTATTATTACATCTCCTATTTGTAGTAAAAAGAGTTTGGGCTCACCAGCGTCTAAACCTGCATTTAGAAACTGTTCAATTTCTTGCGCCGAATGTTCTATAACATTAAATTCAGCCTTGAATGTCACAGTGGGAGTAAGATGGAGTAGTTAGAGAGAAATAGGGAGGAAATACATACTAACTAAATTTTAAATATGATGTTGAAGTTGGGCATGTGTTATCAAAAAAGAACCTACAAAAAAAGCATCTTTAACAGCCAGGGACAAAAAACATTTCTACAAATCGGGAAAAAATTGAATTCATCAGCGACGGTCTCCGAAACAGATAAAATTCTAACGGAAAACAATACTACTTTGAATAATATCAAAAGTTTCCAAAATCATTTCGGGGACCGTCGAAAAATTTAAAAATTGACAACTTCAAATTTTCATTCTTAACAGGTGGTTAAAATTATTTTGACGTAGCAAATACCAATTGGGCTATTTTGAAGGAACGAATAATTTATCGAAATTTTTTTTTTCTGATGGGGCAATAAACTGTTGGGCCCTGTTGAATTCACTACACTGGTTCGTTAAATTAGTCTCACTAATGAATTAATTTCACTAATTAATTAGTATAAGTGAAACTAATTGCGTTTTTCAGTATACGACATAAAAAGAATTAGACTAGGTGAAATGCTTTATTTTTTGAAACGTTTTTTAAAAACGTTCATTGAAGTACGAAACAGAAAATCTTCAATATTTTCTGAAAAGATTGAACGCAAGTGAAAAATAGAAGCAGTTGCTTATTTGCAAAGGAAGAACTACTTCACCATTAAAGTGTTTATTGTGCTTTTTCACAATGTCCTGCAAATGAGGGAACAGTTGTTCTACCATCCACTGTCCATTAAAATCAAGTTCCAAACCACATGTTATCATCGCTTCACGAGAACAAGATAATCCGTCCTTGTCCTGAGCGTTGTTAACATATCGCACAACTTGTGCTTCCAGCTTCAAGTAATATCTTTCACCATGGTTACGCAGCTTACCGGAATTATTTCTATAGAGCCATTCAGGACTTGAAAGTACCTCTTTCTTTTTCATATCCCATAACTGAGCCCATCTCTCTTTAATATTTTGTATTTCAAAACTATCGCATGATTGACAGAGATCAGTTGAATTAGGAGGGAGGAATTTTAATGTTGTTTTCAGATTTTCTAATTGAAGTTGATGGTCATCTGTAATTGAGTGCCCACCGCAGTTATCGAGAAAAATTGTTCTTTTACAACTATAAATATCTTTTGAAATTGCACGATTCTCACTTAGCCTCTCCTTAAAAACCTGCTCTTCCATCCGGCTCTTTGTTTGTGTGCCATACGAGACACCTGGGACATCATCGGGAACATTTCTAATGGTGTGTTCTCCATCCTTATTTTGAAAAATTAGGAAAGTTGATTGAAGCATAGAATTTCTAGCACCAGTTATACGAACGAGCATTGTCATTCTATGTCCACCAGATACTACATCTGTGCATTTTACTTCTTCAGATCCAACAGAACCCAAAAATTTCATCGTTATCATATGTAACTACAAAATGCGTTTCATCAATGTTATCAATCGAATCTTCGTCAATTTCATTACTTTAAAATAATAGATGAAAACATCCTAAATGATAGGCTACCTTTCTTTCAATTTGTTCTTGTTTTATTCTACTGATCATTAATTAACTTGTCTGGCATCGGGATACAATGTTACATATATCCATGAATCGTTGAATCCAAGCGTGGTTACCATATTCTATCATTTTCGTTCCTTATTATCTTCTTGTTCTATTTTATTGTGATTTCGTAATGTTTTTAGATGCGATGAGCAACAGCAACTAAAATTCTACTTGAAAACTTCATTCCTAACTTGAATAACCTTTCAAATCATTCTTTTAGATAATTTTGAAGAATTAAACCCCACCCAGATAATTTTCGTCTCCTTCCTTTTGAACCGTTGCATATTCTACTTTTCCACCACAAGTCTCAACACCGTCTTGATTACATGTTCTTTTTTTAATCTATCCGATATAAAGTCGAATTTAGTATTTGATGAAATAATTTCTTTCTTCTTCCACCAGGACATACACTTTGCGATATTTGCATTATGTGAACCTCCAAAACAACTTTGAAAGTTGATTATTGTCCTAATCATCAAAACTTACATTGGATCACCTTTTTTTATGGTATCCCCCATCAATTTAAAAACTGTCTTACGATCATAATTTGATACAAATTGTTGTGCTTTACGTTTCCTATTGGAAGATGAGTCAGTATTAGAAGTTTCATCATCATTTACTCAATTATTATTCAGTATTATTATAGCAGTATTTGAAGTTTCATCATCATTTACTCAATTATCATTCAGTATTATTATAGCAATATTTGAAGTTTCATCATCATTTCCTGTCTTATCATTCAATGTTGTATCTCTATTGGCACCATAATTGTCATTTACTGAATTATTATTCAAAGTAGTGTCACAATTTGTTACTAAATTATTTTCTATTGTTTCATCTGTTGTTGGAGAAATTTCAGTTTTTTTGGCTTCATTTTCTAATGTTTCATCAGTTGATTTTGAAGCATAATTTCTATTATTATTTATAGTCGGTGACGCATTTTGTTGAGCAGTTATAGTTAAAGATTGACTTGGAATTATTGACGCTTCTTGTTTCGAATTAAAGCTGCTTTGTGGGTTATTATTTCGTATAATGATAATCGTAATAAAATATTGTTACTGTCGCTGCTGTTCTTGAATTTTTGGTATCATTTGTGGTTGTTGTTTTCTTTTTAGTTTGGTTTCATGTTGTTGTTCATTTTTACACGATCGGTCAAGCACTTTCACAATTGGGAAGGAGCTGAAATTTTTCATTTCTTTTCTTTTCAGTTAGATAATATGACGAATAAATCGTTGGAAATTGGAGCAAGAGGGAGGAAAGAAGAGGAAGATTCTGAAACATGGTGGTATGGAAATATTCGATCGGTGAATTACCTGATGAGCCAGAATCACCACAACTATAGTACAGCTACAAGAAATAGTCGATACATTGTTAATGACACTAAAATTGTTACTAAGCGTATGATAACTGTCGATTCGAAGAAGATTTGTTACGTGTTGTTCGTTGGTTCGTCTTTTCATTCTCTGTATATCCAAAATGAACAATGATTCATGCCATGAATCATGTAGGGAAACTTACAGTAATTTTTTTATGGATTTCAGTGAAACTATTTGAAACAAAATTAATTAAGTTCACTGAAATTAATGAAACATTTTCTTAAATCGATTAACCAATTATTTAGAATAAGTTAATCTATTTGCCTATATTGGATTTTTTTGGCCGATGTAATTAGTCCCACTGAGATTGATTAAACGAACCAGTATAGTTACAGACTTTGCGCAAGGTTCACCCATGGAATTTTGCTACACGGACTAAATCTGGGCATGTTGCATACGAAAATTACATCTTGGGCTACGAGATCCTGTAAATAGAAAGAACCTTCATCGGAATCATCATCAAAATAATAGATAGCAACCACAAGGGTAGACTATATAGAAGCGACGCCCACAACGGCCTGTGCAGAAGTATTCAAGACAGAAAAATGAGCGCATACGGTTAAGAATCATACCTGCCAGCGTCATGAAACCATATGTTAACAATGAGAAAACTAGCCAATGGCGCGACAAAAGAAGCTGATTTAGCAGCGAATAACTTAGCATCCCGACCACATGCGGAGGCTGTGGTGATTGGTTACGATTGTTGAAATACTATTAAAGTGATGACCGTTCTGGTGATGTTCATGAAATTGAAACATATATGTGAGATTAATAATTAATGTTGTTGGTGTACGAGAAGACTAAGGGAGGGCAGGTGACGATGAAGATTCCGAAATGAAATTTCCGTAGTTTTTAAAATGTAGAATTATTTCGTCATGCGGCGAAAATTCTGTACAAGTACAGTGAGCTAACTGTACATTAACTAATCACAGCATGATGAAAATTACACTCGGGAAAGTTGTAAAAATGTTTTACTGTATTTGAAATAGTGTGCCCCGTAATTACACCGGCAGCGATTGATGAAGAAAGAGTCTACAATTCTAAATGTAGATAGATTTTTTTCATAAAATGTAGACAGGCCTAATCATTATGCTTCATCTACTCATAAAAATCTATTCCCAATAATAATTATCATCGAACAACTAAACGTCAACAATTACAAAAAATCTCCCGGTAGGGCACACAGACATAGACGGGGATATGATAACGAGAAATAATTGAATGCCTTCGGTACAGTGTGATGCTCAAGTCACGCAGCGGGAGTCTTATCCACTATGCTTTGCCAACGGAATTTTAATTACAGGCTACGGAATCAGATCAATACGCAACCATCGTCTACAAAACCTGCTTCTGAACCTATTGCCACGTCCTTTCTTTCATCTGCTTCAAGTTCGGGCTTTTAAAGTATACCAAGTAATCCGACTAGGCCAAAGAAGACTGTTATGAGGACAGCTGGAACTGTGTCCGCATCTCTTGTTCCACCACAGTAGCCACCTTCGCCGTGTGACTTGTCGGAAAGTGTAAAAAAATCTTCCAATTCGCGGTCGAGTGTTTTCGTATTGTCATATTTGAGCAAGACTGGTTCGGAATCCACTTAAATCAACACCGAAGTATCCGTGCCCATAACTTAACCTTTACCTGCTGTATCAGCAAGTATGAATATGGATATTTCTGCACCGATGGCAAAACCTCCAACATTCGGTGCTGTGGTAAGACCGGTTGTGCCTGATCAAGGTGGAAAGACAATTTCATCAAAGTCCAGACATGATGTGACCACGACGAACACTGCTGTTGTAACAAAATTTTCGAATCCCACTCCAGTTATTCAACTAGAAAAAGAAGTGCATGTCCTACGAAATGTTTCTTTTGTCAAGAAATGGGATATTACAGGAACGACGATAGCACCCGTGGTGGGGAGCCAGTGCCTAGTGCACCAAGCTCGAACATCTCTTTTCAAACATCTTCACTTGATAAATCACCTACAATAACGCTACCGTCATTGAAAATGACTGATTCAAATTATACGGGAAGAAGCGGTGGAAAGGTATTCATATCTTAATCTACACCAAAGAAGGTAGAAGTGAATCCAGATGTGGCACCACTTCTGGCTAGGAACTCGGCAAAGAAGAATATTTCACGGACTACAAGCGGGACAAAACATGGTAATTCTGCTTTAATCAATCCTGTAAAGAATTGAACAGTCTTGATTCCGAGTAATATGAACACAGTTAATCTACTACCGCCTTCGAAAGCATTTCCGCAGTTGCTTCAGTCAAGTGTTCGCAAGAAACCTGCGACTCGGGCTACTTCATTCGTAGTGAAAAATTCGAA
Organism: Odonthalia washingtoniensis; assembly: GCA_032358235.1. Taxonomy (NCBI): domain Eukaryota; phylum Rhodophyta; class Florideophyceae; order Ceramiales; family Rhodomelaceae; genus Odonthalia; species Odonthalia washingtoniensis. Next base: position 12,201 of record JAULBU010019067.1, on the reverse strand, counting down.
GCCTATCGGCGATGTTCGTAGTCTTGAATCAACGGTCACAGGAAAAACTAGTAGTGCTGGAGAGAAAGGGTTGATAGAATAGTGGTGATGATGACGCTGACTTGATTGTTATAGAAAAAGTAGATGTTTGGAATCGATCCGAAGGTGGTACAGGTGCTATTGTGGTACCGTCACATCCAGTAAGAAACACCAGCAACAGGGATATTAAAATACGTGCACAACAAAGACAACAACATGCACTTTGTAACGTGCAACAACAAGAAAGACAAAAAATAAAACAATCCAGGTTGGCATATTGGAAAGGTGGCGCAATTTTTGAAGGGGAAAGTGGTGGTAGATTTAGCGATGGAACAGGAACTGGAAATTTAGGAAATGGTAACGGTGAAAGTGCGGATGGAGATAGCATGATAGTAACTGGGGGAAAGATTACGACATATGACTGAATTTAATGAAATTACGAATTTGAACGCAGCCACTCCCCCAGGTTCGACCAAGACCGGGTAAAAAGCGAAGGGAAGTCCCCTCGGAAGCTCTAAGGGGAACATTATGAAAGTAAACAGTAAAGTCAGTCGGCAATGACTTGGGGAATGTGAATGTGTGAATGGGGCTGGTGACATGTATAATTGCGATGAATTCGGAATGAATAACCTCAACAGCATTGCTGGTGTGCAAAGTGTTCAGTTAGTAGATACGCTTGAAACTCGACGTGTGCATCAACCGGTTAAGTGTGCTGTAGGAGGTGGATAGAGGTAGGATTTTAGGAGGCGTAGAGAATGATATTATTGGGAATGAAGGAGTCTGTTACATTAGCGGACCGACTAGTAACGTCGTTCATGACATAGGAGATTTTATGGATTCATCTGCTGACGGTGGGGAGATTAAATTATTATGACTTATATTCGACGTTACCCCCTAGAATCCAATCTACCGTTATTTAGTTTCGAAATCCAATTTTTTTCGAAATGTTTCGGAAATGGAAGATACAGACGCAGGATAACTTCACCACAAAACCAATTGGCAGGACAGAGAGCTATAAAGGAAGCCAAGACAGATGTGAGTACAGAACAAGCAAAACGACATATAGAATTCTTGCTTAAACATCCTTCCGAAGCCAAGGAGAAAGAAGTATCGGTTAAGTTGTACGACCTGCTATCAGCATCTCCAGTCTGAGACTTCCCCAAAACGACCAAAATATGGGAGGGGCCATTTAGCTACAATTCTATATACGTGGAAACAGTGGCGGTGCACCTGAAGAAAGGAAGGAGGATCTTCGGGTAGACATGCGTGAAACCTTGGGTTCGATCTCGCCTCCAATCGATCGTCGAAGGTAGAAAGACGTGTGTTGGTTACGGAAATATAGAATTGAACAATGAAAACCAAGAAGAAACCGACGAAGAAAGCCAAGCCTTCATCATAAAAAATGCAGCTGACAAAGTGAATCTGTGCAACAAGCCCTATAAGATCAAAATGAGAAAGGGATCTCCCAAAGAGGAACCCTCTTCGGCATCCAGGAAGGCAAAGATAGGAGGTCTGATGAACAATGGCACGTTCAAACCAGTCTTGAGATCCGAGATATCAGCAATTTTGAGGATCCTCTGGTCTCACTTCGTCGACGGACTTAAGAAGGTCGAGGACATGTTGCTGACGAAATCTCGACTCATGCCCAAAAGTACGCAAACGAAGCCGCCACGGGAATTGCTACAAAATCCCCAACAGCCCAGAGAATATCCAACACATCTGTCTCTCCATCGCCGCATCCCGTCTGTAACTTTCATTCTCGGAATGTGCCGACAAAATTTTGTTTTTCGGTTACCGAAATATCCCGAAAAATCGTGTACAGTTTTCAGTTTTTTAGGGACTACATTTTCGGAATCTTGTCAATAAAGTTTTCATAATTTCCGAATTTTTTAATTACTTTAATATTACAGTACTATTTCAGTAGTACTATAATATGATGTACAAACGACTTCAAAGTGTCTTATATGTTACATTTCTATAATTGAATATTATTTTGAATATATTTGGAACCATTTTTTACAAAAACGTTTCGATGTTTTCGAGCTCGGGTCCCAAAATCGCCAAAAAAGGCATTGGAAAGCTGAAAAATTCACATTATGACTTCCAATGTTGTCAAAATTGTGTGAAAAAATTTACGAAAAATATTATTTTCCTTTCGAAAACGTTATGGCAATTATCGCAAATGGTTTTTGAAAAAAGATTTTTTACTTGGATTTTACCAGCCTGTGATCGTCCAGTTTGCCGTCCTGCTCTTCTCTTCACAGTTCTTCCACCAAAATTTGAAGCTCGACCGTCTCCCGCTACTTTCCGTTTCATCAAAGCCCCAGCCTTCAACTACAGTCCATTACGAGTCATGGGAGTAGCGCTGTGCAAATTAAGCTGCTACCGATGAACAGGGATCATGTTAACAATAAATCAAACATTTTGTGACGTCAAAACACCCTGTGTTCGTTTAATCCAGGAGGGAATCAAATTCCACCAGCTCCACTGGACCTGGAAAAAAACTATAACTCGCTCTATCACCATTTGTAAATGCGTGCTGGGGAGGGAGCCTGAGACGTGCCATTTATCCGATCTCCTTGAGTGGTTACAAAGCGGAGGTGATTGTGATGGTGAAGGTGACTGTGCAATAATAATGGATGGAACTCACAACTCTATCCGCGCCCGTATAACTTCAGCGCGCCTATCCTTCGACGGACTATGCATGGCTACAATGATACCCCACGCCTGACACGCGTGCTGGACTCCTATCGATTGAGATACCAGAACAGGTGAGGACACCATGCGTGCCTCCGATTAAGACATCCGAAGTAATTTAATCATTACAGGGTACTGTATTACCTACCGCACTCGAAGCTACTGCAAAGAATACCGTAAAACAGCGAACGTAATGAAGAAACCCATAGCTCCAACGAAAATACACGTGTCACGGTACCTATCCTATTTTCTAACCAGATTCTCGCTTAATTGTGTAGTAGCCTCGGTGGTAACCGGTTGCATTCGACAGTTTAAATTTTTTATCGACAGAGAAGAACGACTCAGCCAGTACCAAAACGCAACTACATAAAGAACAAGAGGAGACCTCTGGACGTGGTACCAATAAGAGAATCGGCAAGACAACAAGGCATACCGTCGATGGACACGACCGGAAAAGATTGACCTTAAAGCGCAAGAACTAAGCCTGCCAGAAGAACCACTAAAGACAATCTGCCTCTAGAAGAGCGACCAGACTACAACCGGACGGACAAGGCGATGACTGGAACACCTATCAGCACGGTCCAATCCTGACCATCCTCCATGACCGTGCAACGCGGGACTTAAACGCCATACGCAAATTCAGCGCACAGCCTCGACCCGGTGAAAAAAATTTCAACGACTACGGAGAAGACAGAGTAAGAATACAACTTGAAATCGTACTGCAAAGGGTTGTTTGAGGTATTCATGGAAGTAAACATGGAAGGAAAGTCACTCTGGTGGTTATACACCATAACCTCCTTCAGGCCGCACACCATCAAGACTTGGGGCAGGAATACCTTAATATTATGGGCAGTATTACTTTTAAGTCGAGGAGTATTCGTGTGAAAGGGAAGAAGAATACTAAAAACACAATCCATTTTCGACTTTTAATACTACGACCACCACATCCCTTCGACATCGTCAGACAGAAAAAAGTGTCGAATCATCAAAACGATCCGATAAGCGGGCTAGAGCTTCGCGTGGGACGACCGCAAGAGGAAGAAGAGAAAGTAAGAGATAAGTTGGAAAGTGATGATGACGAGAAATATAAAACGACGAGATGATGATGACCAGAAGTATGATGATGACCAGAAAATTGATGACGACAAGATGATGATGATGACAAGTATGATGATGGCGACAAGTATGATGACGATGAGATGATGATGATGAAACAATTAAAGACTGGATGGGTTGAGCTTATTAGAAACTGAACAAATAATGACTGCGACGAAACAAGACAAGCAGGGCATCCCAGACTACGGACGCGGCGCACGAAAGAAAACGCAGAACGTCGACGCCACCATCATCAGAATATTATGCCAAACAGGCCGGCGTGCACGGAAGGAATGAGGAGCATGCACGAGAGGAAAGTGCAGGTAAAAACAACAAGACGAAACGGTATAATGAAAATTGGTGACAAATCATAACAGGGGAATACAGCACTGTATGCGTGGTACCCGTGAACACAAAATTTACAGTACTATAGATAAGCTGAATAAGTCAAAAACCTAATTTCACTTATCGAAATACACAGTAAGTGACACACTTTTCATTCCGAGTTCAGTGCATTCTATTTCCTAACTCGAAGAAATACGAAACAGAAGATTTCTATACACGTGTGTATCCTTTCAACTCAGTAGGACTTCTCGCACAGTTTTTCTATAAGTATTGCATCTCATTCGCATGGAAGACCAAATAATAAAAGAGCAGATATGAACAAAAGAACCAGTACGTATCCAACTACAATCACAGTTGCACCTAACCAATCAGCGCCATTAGTGCGGGGAAACTCGACCTGAAAAAAGGACTAGATCGGGTAAATCCGATTTTTGGAGCAATCGTTTGAAACTGCGGTCTCGCGTGCCTCGAACGACCCGTCTGCGAAACCAGAGCCGAGGAAGGAAAGTAACTTGATAATCGACTCAATTGTTTTGAAAGGCACTTGAACGTGCCAGGAGATAAGTCACACTACGCTTTCATATAACCGTAGACTTTTCCACAGAACTTTTCACTCTTCCATCACCCTAAACCTGCCTATTTACGCACATTAATAAAGTCATTAACCCTTTCGTTAGCCGGCCTGTTTTCGACAAAAGTACCCCACAGAAATAAAATTACTTGACGACTGCCGCCTGTTATAAATGGATGACAAACTTCAATCGGAAAGAAGGCATATATTCGCCAAGATCGAAGACGGAGGACAGAATGAAGCAATTGAAATACCCCGATCAGATCAAATTCCCCAGAGACCAGGCAGACTGTTGAGTGGATATAGGATAAAGGAAGAATATCCACAACCCTGACTGGAAATGAGGACACCATATGGAGGCATACAAGACGATTATGGGGACGACTCCAGCGACGAGGAAGACGATAACAGTAACTCAAAGGAACCACTCGAAGGCCCAAAAGTAATTACGGATGACGCGCCAAGCCACACGCCAAATGGAGACCCTACACGCCATATGAAGACCAGCGTGACGCATATAAAAAACGTTTCGGGATAAACGGACTGCTGTGGGTTTTCATAGAGTAGCCGACATTCTTCGGCAGCTGGCATGAAGACTGAGACAATTGAATCAATATCTTTCATAAATTGTCATGAATGTGCTAGGTAAAGGACGAAGAGAAGTTGAAGGCGGTACCAATGATGCTGACTAGAGATGAATTAAATTATTATGCGAATATCGTCAAGGATAGAAGGTACTATGAAGATGCATTTAAGATGTTAAGAAGCTGGTAAAACAGCGACGACAAAAGATCCAGGATTCTAACGAAGTGGCAGACGATGAATTTGACTCAGGCAATGTTAAAGGAACCGTCTGACGTGACGGTCTTTAGGAAATTTGTGACCTCGTTCATCTCATTGCAGAACCGGCCGCCCCAGACTTATAACACGGAAATCTTCCTTCGAGATAGGTTGCTCACGGCGGTTGAAATTCCAGGGATCCAAACGACATTGAGGGATATGATTTCCAGGACAAGCACAAACCCTGTCAATAACGTGGCAAACCAACTGTGTGAAAAGCCAAGGTCGGCCGGTTCGAACTCAGAGTGCATGGTAGAGGTGGAGGAGGAGGCCGCAAACTAGTCTCTCGGCAAGTCATATGAAGGAGACGAAAGGAGAGCAACCAGGAAGCTATGGAATAACAAAGAAAGAAGAAATGGAAATCCACCATCTAGGAAGAGGCTCTTCTTTGATTGGATGAGGGGAGTTAAAGGCTGTTTTGTTTGCGGCCGAGAAAAAGTAACCAAGGCCATCAAAAATATCAAAGAGAAGCACTCAAGGCACTTCTAACCGTTGAAGACCTCGACTTTGTTGTAAATTTGACCATTCAGGAGGAAGAAGGAGACAATTCTGATGACGACAAATGGTTGGTAGAATATGACGAAGAGGAATGAGAGGAAATAGCCTAAATGACAAGCGAATCGTCGAAAGCATTGGAGACGAACCTTTTGAATGTGACCTATGAACATGGTAGGAAGCATGATAAGGACATTGAATCCGCTATGGAAACAATTTACAAGGACCTGAGAGAGAAACCAAAGACCATTTTCAATGGGATCAACATAGACACTGCCGCCAACTGAAAGTCGGCCATGAGCCAACATCAGTATAGAGCTTATGAAAGGGAGTTACGTAGAAGGGTTCCGATCCGATCAACACATGAAAAGAGACTGAAAGGCATCGATGGATTAGGTGAAGTCATAGGTAAGGCCGTTATACAGATACCATTCTCCGCCCTGGGTACAATATTTAACGTCATGTTCGCCGTAATAAAGAACGAATGTCCCTGCCTCCTTTCCAATAAGGACATGATTCAAAACGGCCTTTGTAACAGCTTTTAAGGAAGATACCTTCAAATAGGACCCCATCGGCAACCACTCTCCCTGGAGAATTATTTATTCATATATAGATGGGTGTCAGGATATACCCCATACTCCATGTACACCGAGCAGGAATGGATTAGGATCCATAGGAACTTTGGCTATCCATCCGTGAGAGCGACGCATCAACTTCTAAGAAGAGCCAAGCCGGGGAATCTACGCAAGGGCATCATGCCGGAACCAGAAAATATATCACAGGATTGCACAGCTTGCAATGAAAACGACACGAAACCATGCAGATTTAAACTGATGGAAGGAACAGACTAACTAATGTTCAAATATCGTGTCATAGTAAACACAATAATCTTGGACTCAAGACCAATCATCCATCTCGTCGATGAACAGATTCACTTCAGGGCGGCAGCATTTTTGAAGGATCAATCTGCTGGAGAAATCTTTAAATAGATCACCAAGCTCTGGATTCACAGTTGTATAGGACCGCCAGACTATATCTCAGTAGACCAGGGATCGTTATTCTTATCAAAAGAAACCAAAGCCAAAATTGAAGCAGCTGGAGTGACGCTTAAGGAGGCGCCCTTTGGAAACAAAGAAAACATTGTCATCGTTAAACTAATCCAAGCGCCGTTACGCAGTGCGTATAAGAAAATCAGGTGGACACTGGATGAGGGAGAGTTCACAGATAGCGAATGCTTTGAAATGGCCGTGTATGTGATACACGCTACAATGCTACAATGGGACCAAAAGGGCTCTGTCCAATGCTCCGAGTGTTCGTCGCGCTACCACTACCAGCACGAAATATGCCATCGCCAAACCAGCTGGAACGGCAACGTGCAGTAGAAGAACCAAAGCAGGCAGTGATGATGAAACAATCAAAGCAACGTATCGCATCCGTACTACGACTTGCAGGGGGCCTAAAGCAGTAGAGATATCTCAAACATTAAGAGACCCGCCAGCCGGTGCACCTGTCATAGTATATAGAACCAATTAAAAGCGATGAAAGGGACCCCTTAAATTCATATCCATTGCGGGAGAGACTGTCGTAGTGAAACTTTCCAGCCGCTGGAAGATCTTTAGATCCACCTGCATAAGACCATGGGTTATATGTAACATCGGAAGTGCCACCAACCAGACACCAGATTACCAAGGCGTACTGACGATCGAAGGCGAAGACCGAAAGGAAGAGAAAGAGAAGACGGGATATGAGATAAGTAACGAGCAAGGTAAGTATGTCAGTAATGAAGTCAATGCAGAAAAGAAGGATACAAATAAGGACGAAATTGATGTCAAAAACGATTATATTGACCTCGGTAACATACCAAGAAAGATCCAAGTGAAAAGAGGATCGCTTGAGGGAAAGGCCTTCACGAAATCCAGACAAATGAAACTGGAAGAATTGCTGAATGAGGGCACATTCCAACTCATCCACGATTCAGAAGTGAAACTAGGCATTCGATTATTTGGATCCAGGCTCGTGGATGAACTGGAGAAAGTAGGCGAAACCGTAAAGACGGAGAGCAGGCTAGTAACGCAGAATTATTTCGATGATTATGATGCCGAGATCGCAACTCAAGCACCCACAGTACAGAGCTACTAACAAAACATCGCACTGACAATAGCCGCGTCCATGAGATCATTGGAAACATATACCGGCAATATCACACAAGCATATATACAATCCAACTAGGAACTCGAAAGGGAGTTATTAGTAAGGTCGCCAGATGAGTTGAACCTTCCAAAAAGAAATGTGCTAAAAGTAGTGAATTTGTTGTATGGGATACTAGAATCCGGCCTTCACTGGTTTCTCACATAACTATCTCACCACCTAGAAACATTTGATATGACCCGCTCCAGATCGCTACGCATACACTGAATGAAAATGCGCGAAATGCAAAAACCAATGTAAGCTACAATGGGGCAACGTACAACGTTACAAGAGTATGAATTACTGCAGATAGGGACACTGGCTAGAATGGTACGTGTATATTTGAGATTGACACTGTATACCATATATAGCAAGAACCAACGCCACAGCAGCAGCAGCTGACAATGTACAAAGAAAAGTCGTCGTCAACCACTAAAGTATGATGTTTCCCAAACTGCACACAGCTCGCATATTTCTGATCATTCAAATTAGATGAATTCTCTAATTAGAACATTTTCACTTTTGGCTCCACAATTTATTTACTGTTGATCGTTTTGTTGAGTTAGATATAAGAATCTACATTCTACGAAATATCAAATCAAAAGAGCGAGGCATACATTAATAAACTCGACATCAGATCATCAAAAACTAGCGCGACCACATCTTCGAAAGACAGACCAGGAACAGTAAGAAAAGGTCCTAACTAAAGACGCCCGGGGCTACTAACCACCGGAGCTAGGATCACAAGGAGACCCCACGCCTCACACGCGTTCCGGACTCCTTCGGTTCCGATACGAGACCTAGTAAGAACACCCTGCGTACCTTCGGTACAGACTTGCGAATTAATTTAATCATTACAGGGTACTTTATCACCTACGGCATTCGAAGCTACTGCGAAGAATACCCTACAACAGCCAGCTTAATACAGAAACCCAGACCTCCAGAACAGATACACGCATCATGACACCGATCCTATTTTGTAACCAGAGTCTCGTTCAATTGTGTGGTAGCCTCTGCGGTATCTGTTTGTATTCGACAGCATTCACCCAGATGTGCATAGTGTTGTGCAACCGAACATGACTTATCTTTCAACGTATCATCAACCATTTCACACTTATCGATGAAACTTGATCCGGACACTCCGGTACCTGGAGTTAATGTTGATTCTAGAGAAGAAATAGAGGTGCCGTTTTCTGTGAGCCATCAAGTTCATACTTACTTGACTTGGAGAATGCAGCTTCCTAGATGGAGACGATTTACCTTTGACTTTCCTTGCTTGGCCCCATAGGTGTATCTCGTAATATCCTGGATCAGCGTTTTCTTCTTTATCCTATGTCGTGGGATATATATCCCTTCCCAACATAAACCTAGTCCCGGTCTGGCGCACAAACTTGTGAATATTTTTATTTCTCTCGGCAGCTTCACGATAACAGTGTCACCGTCCATTGATATGAACATATATGGGCCTTTCCATCCTTTCTTTGTAGTTCGATATACGAACAATAATGCTCCGGATGGTAAGTATCGTAAGATGTAATATGCTTCCTGAGCCTTTGACGTCTTGGTATGACTTAGGGCGAAATTATGTCGTCTTGTCGCCTGCTGATTTTGGAGCCCATGATTTGCTGATTCAATAGCCTTTTGGGTTCAACTTTTGTTGAAGATGTTGGTTGTATTTCCGATCGTAGTAATGTCGCAAAGATCGGGAACATTAGGCAAAGACATTCAAGGACTATGGTAGTATTTGTTGAGTAAACGGCTATCTGAAGCCATTTTTGGTCAATTGTCGACGCTTTCACGACATATCCGGCACTTTTAGATATGCTAATCGATGCGGCGTATGGTACAGCTCTACTATACCGATCTAACCTATTTTTCGATCAGTGCCTTCTTTAGAATAATATCCACCGCTGCAAAGTTCTGATTCATTTCTTTTGAAATTTATGCCGATCCTTGGCGGACTGCTGAGAAGTCTGGCAGCCACATATGCGTTATTAATCACAACCTTCTTATTCTTCTCCCTATCTCATCTACAGTTTCGGTTCTCAAAAAAGGGCACTAAAAAAGTATCTACTCTCGCCCAACAGGTGCATTATTTTTTTGTCAATGAACATGGTGTCAAAGATAACTCCGTTGTTGAAATGAAATTCCTTCGTCCCAATAGTTAATCGGAATCTCCTTGGCGTCGTCGCGTTTCTCAAACATACTTTTCAGTCTTCCTGCGTATTGTCTAGCTGTTTCCTAAAACCTGGTTGTATTTCTCCCAGGATTAACCTACGCAGCAAATTATATGTCGCTTGAACTGAAAGGAGACTGGAACCACTGGGTATGGCTCTCATCTCGCCTTTAAATGATGCAGTACTCGGAGTAAACGAGCAATACGGTACCCCTATTGATAACAAACGACAATCGAAGCAGGTAACTCATTGCAGCGTCATCATCCCTCGAACTCTACTCTCCCCACCCATCAGCGAAGGACACACCGACAGATTCTTTACATCATTTCTCTGAGTCTAATGATAAGTCTAAAGTGCATACTGACGCAGGAGATGCAGAATCCTAATTAACTTCTTTTTAAAATGATATAATCAAATGTATGTTAAAAGCCCTTAATATTACTGGTGCACATAATAGAAAAGTTCTAACAAAGCAAAAAACTATTGCACAAAAGATGTTTCAGCATGAAATATCATCCCAAACTCTAGAGGATGTTGCGGAAGCTATTTTTTGTGACGAATCCAATTGGAATGATGTATCCGAATCATGAAAATGTCTGAAGGATTTCAAGAAAAAATCTGTAAAAATCATTAAGAACGATCGTACTGAGACTTACAAATGGTGTAAAGGTGATATTCCAATTATTATTAATGGTGTAGTTAAAGTAGGTGAACCTATAATTTCTAATCCTTCAAGTCAATCACAGTTGCAACAACAGCCAGTTTCATCACATGAGACATCTGAAAATGGACTTAATGTACCAGCTTTTACAGCAGATGAATATTGTAGATTATTTCATTTCTTAGCGGATGCACGAATGACTCATGCTAGACATTTATTTAGTGTTCCTAGAAATATAGACGAAATGGAAAACCCCGTGGATTCTTTGAAAGATCATATCGCTGTATTATTTAACGATCCAGAATTCAAACCAGATAGAACATGTCGAATTAGAGACGAAGTAACAAGAAGTGTAATTAATAGTATTGATCCAGCTAAATGAATAAAGCAACTAGATCCGTTAAAATTAAGCGGGCAATTTGGGGAAGTGAAATCTATTTATGGAACAGTGGCAGAGCGATACGAACGAAGTGGACAAAGCGAAAACGATGCTTCTCACGAATTTACCAACCGATTATATATAATGTATTTACATTTCCTCCTATTCGAGCATCCTATGCTCACGGACCTTACAACTCGTGCAGTACCAGGAGAAGCACAGAGAGAGAATTGGTTGCATGATGTTTCTGAAGTCAATCAACCAACTTCTAATAATAATTCGATAGATATTCGTGAACGGAAACGAGATACAAAAGATATTAATGTGGTTGGACTTGAAAAAACTGCTGATGCACTCCAGACGTTTGATGTTAACATTGATAGAGAAGCTAAAATTTCAGAGAGAGACCGAGCTCGAATCATGGCTAATGACTCACATGAACAGTCTACTACTTCTTCAATGAATGCTATAAAAGAAGCCAAAATCATGTTATCAGACTCAGATGATGATGAAATGGATTTGTACCAAACAGTTATTTACAATTTGCGGAATCGTTCAAAACAGCAAAATAACTAGATTTAACGTCTCCTTTTTCTGATTTTATGTTCTATTCACGCTTCCTTGCCACCGGTATCCAACTGACTTCACTTGTTCTCGAATATTTATTCGACAAACAGATTCATTTCGATGTCTATTTCTCATTAATTCTTGTTCTGTATGTAATGGGTTTTGAAAA
>JAULBU010019056.1:0-15930 GCA_032358235.1 Odonthalia washingtoniensis | reverse complement strand
TGCAAAAGAAACCATCCCTAGAGCTACCATTCCCACAACTGGACATCACTACAGTTAGAATGATAGTGTTTACGGATGGTTACGTTGATAATAATGAGGACCTATTATCGCAGATAGGCTCTATTGTAGTCCTCCAGGACTAATATGAGTATAAAAACTGGTTGGATTTAAGCAGCCGGAAATTAAGGCGGCTTGTACGTTCCGTTCTTAGAAGCGAAATATTCACTTTCACCGGTTCTATGGATGTGGCGATTCTGATAATATATGACTTGGAGCTCGCCATAAACCGCATCTTGGACTTGCGAATTCTGACTGACTCGTCATCATTGTTCGACGTTATCACTAAATTGTCAACGACGACGGAGAAACGATTAATGATTGACATATGCACCGATCGCCAAACATATCAACAAAAAGACGTGACTGAGATGGGCTGGATACGCCGAGATAGCAACATATCCGACTCCCTCGCCAAGTTCAAAAGCAGGTGAGAGAATAATGACATTTATGTCAACAGGGTTGCTCAAGTACAATATAGAGAAGATGGCCATTCCCAGAACAACAGAAAAAGAGGAACATTCATGGCAAGATTGGATCAGAATGGTGAGGGACGAGAATGCACCTGAGATTTGGTTAAAAATGACTACGGGAGACCATGATCATATTCTAATTCTCTATAAATTGTGTGATAACTATCAACTTACTCGTAAAAGGAGTAATCCGATTGTGCGAAACTCTCGACCTCTATACTTTGTTTCATCAATGCAGCGTAGAATTATAATGTACACTAATGATTCATACAAAGTATACTTCTGGTATACACTGGCACGAACTACTGTATACGATAATAAAAGGATACACGACACACTTGGTACCGCTTGCTGAAAATATGTTCCAATGATGACACTGTCTCGTATATATCATAATTGAATAGAATGAGTTTTGGTTTATTGATGGAGTTTTGAGTAAAATTAAATTATCTAACTGACTTTTAGAAGGTTGATTATAATTAGACTGTCTTTTTTGAAGACAGGAATTATATCCAGGATAACCTGTAATTTGCCAGGATCGTACTGTCATGTACTAATATTGCTCGCCAAAGTTGGTATAAGTACAATATTTTTGTCTCCCTTTTGCCATCCAAAATAAAACGAGTTACACCATATATTTTTCTACATTATTGTATTATTTTATATCCAAAGTTGGATTTTACCTACGCATATCCTTCATTTGGAGTTTCCTTCATAAGGTTTCCATTTCACGTTCTAATAAATTAAATGTCGGAGCCATCCATAGTATATCATCAACGTATACTAATATTTCTATTTCTGATTTACCATTTTTAGATATTGCATACAGGCACCTATCAGCACCTCTGGGTTTCATTTTCGCTATTAGACATAGAACTGTGTCAAGAGTAGTGTTCCATACCTTCAGTGCCTGTTTTAGTAAACATAAATCCTTTAAGGACGTATGGACTGACCTACCGGGCCCAATGTTCATATCACGGTGGTGGTGTGACGAAGATTGCTACTTCAAAAATGTCATTTGAAAAAGCTACTGTGACATACATTTGGTGAACAAAAAGGTTCATTTGTGCTGCCAATGAGAGATGTACTTTTAATGTAATCATTTTTCATACTGTCGCATGGTTTAAATCATAAGCAATCTCATGATCCTGAATAAAACCCGTCACTAACCACCTTCCCTTATCGTTGATTTTTCTATCAATTGCATCTTTTTTGACGGAAAATACCCATCGGGTGGAGATTTTTTTTCTTCCCTCGGGTGTTCTTTTTAATCTTTAGACATTCAATGCCTTCATACTGTTCATTTCTGACTCGCAGATTTTCGCGACTTATGCTTCACGTTAGACTCCATTGTTCCCTGGTATGTGGTGGGTGGATTGTCAGGATCACCTGTTGAGACATCATCAAATAATCCATCTTCGTCGAGATTGTATTTTTGATTGTTATCACCATTTTTCGTCATTTCGTCATTAAAAAGATGATTATCTACATCATATTTAGTTTTATTTTTCATGTTATCAGTTACATTATCTTCATAATATATTATTTTCTACATTGCGTGGGTTTATCATTTCATCATTGAAATGGTAACCATCCTCCTGCTGAGGTCTTACCTCTTTTCCATTATTGAGATGATAATCATCCTCCTGCCGATGTCTTAACTCTTTTAGGGTTTGACAAACTTGTTTGTTTATACCTTCTGTTTCCTCTGTTCCATTAATATTCCCATTATTAATTTCGTCGTTCATACTGCGGGTGAATGATTTATTATTAATTTTCTTGGTTATGTCCATGTTTGTCGCTTGATCCTTCTGGACTACTCTTTATTTCAGGTTTTATTGTGGTGTCTACTACATTAGTTGTATTTTCAACTATTTTGTTTATGTTGTTTGGTTTCAGTTTATTTTTGGATCCAAGTGGCCATTCCGTCCTCTTTAGGCTCATCGCTTCCTATAGAATTATTCAGATTTGCTATTTTATTCTTCTCCGCAAACACTTCTTGTATCCTAACATACTTAGGTTTATCATGTGATGCTACCGTCCTTGTATGTGATGCTGCAATTTATCACTTGATACAACCGGTAATTTATTTACTTTTGTCGGCATATCAATTGATATTGCGGGCCTATTATTTATTGATCATTGTCTATCATTTGATACTACCGTTTCTCCATCTTCATCATCTGTATGACCATCTTGTCTCGTCTGTCGAGGTCTGATCCTTCCTCGATTTGAGACACTGCTTGTACTCGGTGCATTATTTATTTCATGAGGAATTTCATAATATGTTATGATCACATCGTCCTCGGGCTCCTCGATAAATGTGACCTCTCTTGTCAGAATCTTTACATCACTCTTTGAAAGTATACCTTTAATTGCCATCTTGTCGAGCTTTGTTTGACTTTTGAAAGAAACATATACATAATTTGTGCAGCCAAAAGGTTTCAGTACTTTTAAATCACCAACACGATTGAAAAATCGTACATATGGTGTTTCTTTGTTAATAAACGTTGAGTTTGTACACTTTTTTCTGATCCTTGTCGCGTATTTAAGAGGATGTCACTACCAGAATTTTGGTGATTCGGTGGGAAATAAAATTGTTCTAGCTATTTTTGTCAATTTTCTATTCATTCCTTCATCAACATGTAGCTGAGAAAGCGCAGATATACCAAATGATGCATACGTGATACCACTTATTCTCATGAATTCAGCCATAGTGCTGAAAACATATTCAGTGCTCTGATCTGTTCTCAGGCTTTCAATAGTATAGCCACTGTTGTATGTCCACGTGCATATATTTCAACATTCATTAATGTCTGTGTTTTATCCTTCATCAAAAAAGTAACTGTTGAACGAGTAAATTCGTCAATGTAGGTCTCAAAATAAAAATCTACATTTTTGTCAGGCGTGGATAATAAGCAGTAGGTGTATGGGTATATCAGTTCACCTGGCCTCTTTGTCTTCATATTTGCTGAATTTCCCTTATTATTAAACCGTCTTGCATGTACGTTTCCCTTGTGTAAATTCACACAATTAATTTTTCGTTGAATATCACTCTTCCTGATTTGAATCTTGCCCAATCTAGCCAAGTGAGAACCTCCGCTTTTCGATAACTGCAACAGTCGGTTATGTTAATCCAGAACCTGGTTGTCACTTCTTTAATTGTCTAAGTTGTCTTCGTCTTCATTACTTTAGCTTCTGTGCTCATTATCCGTTCTTATGTCGTTTATAATTAATACAGAACCAGAACCATCCTTGCTTGTAATTCTGTGTAGATTATCTCTACGGCGTATACCTTCAGTGATCACTTTACCATCTTCAAAAACGGTACATTTCGGTCCTTTAAATTCGACTCCGACATTCGGATCCTTTGTAAGTTGTCCAACAGAAAGTAAATTTTTACTCATGCCAGGAATTACTTTTCCCATGCCATACTTACTATGATTTCCCTTTTGATTAGTAATCAGATACTCTGATCCAGATTTTTTAAAATTCCTTCTTCTGTCTTGAACAATTTAATATCTACGCCAGTTTTTGAGTACTGTTGCGATGTACCGGAGTCAATGATCCAATAGCTTTCCAATTGGGAATCATTGCTATTTTTCATAAACATAAAATCATTCCCTATTTCTTCTTTCGTCATATTAGCAGCGATAAACCACGTGGTGACGAGTTTGTCTTGGGCTTACCTCGAAAGCTACTCCTACAGTTAACGGCTTTGTGCCCTTTCTTCCAACACCAATTACAGTTTCCATTGAACCTAAAACTAGTTCTTGAATGTTTTGCATAACGTTGAGGTTCGTTGGCTGTCAGTACAGTTGATGCTACTACTACTCTACCCTGCTTTTAAATGGTACCGTTGTTTCACCTATGTCCTCGATAGATAACTTATGAAGTTTACTCATCAGTTTGGCATATTTATACCATTCAAATGATATGTTAATGACTCTCACTAATTGTTTATAGACTTCCAGAATCCCTCTCTTCAGAATACTCCACCTGCGAGGTTCAGATATTTCGAATACGTGCCGCTTGAGTGGTTTTTCAATGCTTGAACACGTCTTCTATAGAAAATTAGACTCTCAGTATTAGCCATTCGTATAGTGGTGAGTTGGTTGTGAATTTCTCTTAGTGCATGCTCATCTATGCAAAACACTGTGTCACTAATGCTTTCCATAGTGGGATCAGATCATCTTCATTTCCCATTTTCATTACGCTTAATGATTGAACAGTCTCAACCTTGAAACATCTCTGTAAGTAGCTTTGTGCTACTGTGTTTTCTTTCGTATACTTTTCTTTCGTTATTTTCTGCTCACCTTCACAATGTAATTCAAGTTCAGTTTTTCGTTCAGCAAATATAATGTTAGAGTAGTTTTTTGTCTTTTTATTATACGGGAAACAATGATGGTAGTCCTTTTCTACCATTTCATTATAGAAATGTATGCCAGACATTGGGTTAGTGACCCATAACCTAAAATCTTGGCCAAGTGCAAAACGTTTCAACCTCTGAGGCAATATTCTGTTCCATCTTCCAATTTATGCATGTAGTTGTTTATGCACGCCTTTAATTGAGGATACTACTATAAGATTAAAAATATAAATTCAGGGCAGTGTTATGTTAATATTAGTACGTCTACTGATATTTTATATTAAATAATAGCTGCGTATTATATATTATCTATGTTGATAGTATTTCAATTGTATAAAAAGATTATATCTTCTTCTTTCTTCTTTTTCTTACTATCTCTTCGTTGGTAGAAGAACAGACTCTTCATCAGTTGAAGTATAAATTAAAATCAGAGTCAAACTTATTGAAGTCTTTATGTTGTTAAAGTTGACGATAAGTTATTCACATGAGATTGTTCAACTGCTTAATAACTAGATTAAACAAAAGAAAGCTCGTCTATGACTAGTTTTACGACGATGATACTGTAAGTAACAGTCAGTGAATCATGATACAGCGCAACAGGATGATTCAGGTACGCGCCTATATTGTCAGCATTTAACAGGAGGACTAATTTCTCGTAGGCCACTCATTGCCTACGTATATGATTACTAAATTAAATCATCCTTCACGTATTATTTCAATTATCACGCACGATACCTTTCCAAAATAATATGGGAAATTACACGACAAGTGTAGTAAAAGTTCTGATAAACGAACCGGTTGTGCATGAATTGTAGAAAAGGACTAACCGGTATGTGATATCGTAAAATAGATGGATCAGTGGCAGCATTTAGGGAAATGGTCGAATGTTATTACAAATATCATAATAGTATCAAATTAAAGGGTGAAAAGTAACATATCACAGGACTAATTTAATAAGATGGACTGATCAGAGCATGAATTAGTACAAAGAGACATCACTGCTTTTGTAGCTATTCAGAAACATTACGACCACCGTCATCATCACGACCATTATTACCACTCTTTTTCTTAATCTCTTCTTCGAATACTTGACGTAGCTCTCCCCGCAGATCTGTGTCGTTCTCAAGGCCACATAAATCACAAGTATAGGTACGTGATTTCATATTTTGAGGAGATGTTTAATACGGAGACCTCCGAGGTCTTGGAAAATTGCCGCTGAACGACTGAGCCAGTCGTTCAGCGGCATTTTCGGTGGCCGCCCACAAGGAAGAGGAAACGCAATGGGCATGTTAGTGTTTTGGTCATTTTGTACCAGTTATTTTGCACTACATAGAACTTAGTGAATCATGTGTTGAGGAGGGACGGTGAATTCTATACCTTAATACTTCTTTCCCCACGATGTGGTCAAATGCCTAGAATAAATAAAATTGTACATGTTTACAGAACCCTGTTTCTCACAAATGACTGCAGTTGCATGATAGAATGGAAAACCAATTCCAGTTCTAGAATATACATAACATGAAGGAGGATTATGTGGAACTGAACTAAAAACTATTCATCTTTTCACAGAGGAATCTCTCTGACTGACAACTGTAGCCTTCATGATATCGCTTCCCTCAATGAACTGGAAATAGTATTGGTATCCCCTAGATTTCATAATGAGATCTGCCAGATATTTATCGACTTGGGGTGAGACTGGATAAATGAATGCTAAGGCTGCTGATTTGAGTTAATAGAAGCGCTTCTGCTGTACTTATAAAACTGTCGATAGCATTCGTTGTTGTTCGACACCTCGGATGTGATTAAGGATGGATGCACTGATCTGGCTCTTTGCCCCTTGTGACGTAGTAAAAGTATCTTTTAGCATGGAATGTGCCCGATAAAGCTCATTTGCGGGAAATTTGAAAAGGTATCGAGCCGTTTTGGGTCCTTATATTTTCATAATTGTCTGAACTATACCTTTTGATGGTGCATTTCACGCACTGCAGTAGATTGAAAGCCCTGCTGCCTTCTTGTTATCGATGACGTTACCAATATTCTTCTTGACTGGTAACTGATCCAGAAATAGAGTGGAGTGTGTCATTGATTTTTGGTATCCACTGTCGATTTTTTCTCTTGATCTGAGATTGATACAATCCCAGAGACATCTGAACCATCAATTGAGGCTACAGAACAGAATACATTCGACCAAGTCAGTTCAGATTCAGTACCGACTTGGTGTGAAAAATGAATACGGACGATATGATTGTTGGTATCATAAAGAACAACTTCGAATGTGGTACCATAAGACTGTGATCCAATATTCTGAAAGAGCGCCGCATCGGTCGCAGAAGTTTTCCGACAAACTCTGTACCTTAATTTCCCCATAAATGGTTCAAATGTAAACCAATTGTAGAATAATTCATCATTTTCTATGTACGATAAGTCAACAGCCTCTGGTTCTAACCAGTTGTTAGCATAGACCGAACCAGACTATAAACGTTGTGAAAAGATAAATTTTACGGCCTTGGGTGTGATTTTCTTCATTTCGGCTCATGGACAAGGAAAGGTCGTTAGTGCGGGGATTTATCAGGATCATGAGATTGATTATGATCTAACCTATGCGCCAGTATAAAAGATGACTACATTAAGGGTACATATCTCATTGTCAGCACAAATGAACCTTCTTGTTACCAAATGGACGTCAAAACAGCTTTTTCAAATGCAATTTTCGAAGTAGCCATCTTCGTCACACCACCGCCATATGAACATTTGGCCCCGGTAGGTCAGTCCATACATTTTTAAAGGATGTATATGGACTAAAACAGGTACTGAGGGTATTAAAAACTACACTTGACACAGTTCTATGTCTAATAGCAGGAATAAAATCCAGTGGTGCTGAAAGGTGCCTGTATGCAATATCTAAAAATGGTAAATTAGAAATAGAAATATTAGTATACGTTGATGATATACTATGGATGTCTCCGGCCTCTAATGTATTAGAATGGGCAAAGGAAACCTTACAAAGGAAACTCTAAATGAAGGATATGTGTAGGGAAAACCGAACTTTGGATATAAAACAACACAATAACGTAGAAATAATATAATGGCGTAACTAGTTTCATTTGGGATGGCAAAAGGGAGGTAAAAAAAATGTACTGATACCAACTTTGTCGAGCAATATTATTACGTAACAGTACGATCCTGGCAAATTACAGGTTATGTTGGGTATAATTCCTGTCTTTAAGAAAGACAGTCCAATTATAACCAACCTTCTAAAAGTCAGTTAGGTCATTTAATTTTACTCGGCATTCCATAAATAATCCAAACTTCATTCCATTCAATTATGATATATACGAGACAGTGTCATCATTGGAACATAGTTTCAGCAATCGATACCAAGTGTATCTTGTAGCCTTTTATTATCGTATACAGTAGTTCGTACGAGTGTATACCAGAAGTATACTTTGTATGAACTATTACAATACAGTATAATCCTACACTACATTGATGAAACACAGTATAGCGGTCGAGAGTTTCGCTCAATCGTATTACTCCTTTTTACGAGTAAGTTGATAGTTATCACAAAATTTATCGTAAAGTAGGATATGATCATGATCTTCCATAGTCATTGTTATCCAAATCTCAGGTGCATTCTCTTATCTTACCATTCTGATCCAATCGTGCCATGAATGTCCCTCTTTTTCTGCTGTTCCGTGAATGGTGAGCTTCTCGATATTGTACTTGAGTAATCCGGTTGGCATAAATGTCATTAGTCTCTCACCTGGTTCGAACTTGATGAGGGAGTCGGATATGCTGCTATCTCGGCGTATCCAGCCTAGCTCCGTTACGTCTTTTTGTTGGTATATTTGGCGAGCGGTGCATATGTCAATCATTAATCGTTTCTTCGTCGTCGTTGACAATTTGGTGATAAAGTTGACCAATGATGACGAGTTCGTCTGAATTCGCAAGTCCAAGATGCGGTTTATGACGCGCTTCAAGTCGTATATTATCACTATCGCCACATCCATGGCATCGGTGAAAGTTAATATTTCTCTTCCAAGAACAGAACGTACTACCTGCCTTGATTTTCGGCTGCTGAAATTCAAGCAGTTTTCATACCCATATTAGTCATGGACGATGACGATAGAGCTTATCTGCGATAATAGGTTCTCATTGTTAACGAAGTAACCATCCGTAAACACTATCATCTTAAACGTAGTCATGTCCAGTTGTGAGAATGGTAGCTGTAGGGATGGTTTCTTCTGCAGGTGCTTTACTATCATAATAATTTTCAGGACTTCATGTCTGCCAAACTTGGTTTCTGTTACCTGCGAGACAATATTCACACCAGTCACTACATCAGGGCGGCAATTGGACAGCCACACAAGCTGATGAAGTAGTTATCGAAACGAGTCCATGTTTGGGGTTGAGGAAAGCTGGTTGATCTTACCAATATACTGTCGCTATTGAACGATTAATACGTTGTCGCAGTTTTCTACTTCCATCCCTACAAACTTTAATGGTGCCCGTTCTCTTGGTTCCAACTCGAAACGCTATTCCGTTCACCTACGTAAATCCTCTTGATATTTGCTCATCTTAAAGTATAACGATAAATCTACCAAAGTTAGTGTCATTCCTAAATATCCATTCTCAAATTCTGTGTCGTCAGAATTGAACTCCTCGGGCCATCAATCCCCTGAATCCGGTACACCATACAGTGGTATTTTGAGCTTTAGGATTTTATCAGGTACGATTCAAAACCTCTCACAGGGTTTTTTCGTAGACATCACGCATTTAGTCCTGATCCTGGATGTGTTCCTGTGAAAAATCCTGAGTCCAGACCTTAAATTCCATTAATCCAGCAACTGAAAGCACCATACGGACTGACCGGTGCCTAAGCGTTGTCTAATTGTGGATTAATGTACCCTTTTCTCGGTCAAGATTCCCTTGTACCACGTAATGGGCCTCTCTTTTCTCGCTTTCAGTACCAACGTTCTTAATCGACAAAAAGAATTGGCCACCAAGAATGTAGACATTGACCGGAAGTGACCGGATATTGACAATAGTAAAGCAGTCTCTCGCAATTAAGCCTGATATTTGATGCTTCATTGCTTCTTCGGTGATCGGTGATCTGCAGCGTGGGTCTAAAGGATTCAATAGCTCGATCAGATGGATATTTACGGTTCCAAATTTCTAGTGAGTAACCATAAATATACCCAAAGCCATGTCTTCACCTCGCATTTGAGTTGGTATTACAGCAGTAATATTAAATAGCTTCACTTTCCCACCGTCATCTATCCATACCAGATTTTTCTCGATATTTTTCTCGATTCTTACTACCGTAAATGTTCCCTCTCACCTATAGCTTTCCTCACGGTACACGCGTACCACATTACCAGTTTATAATCGAAACTTGGTAGAAGGTAGTAGTTTCGAATTTAGCGGGCAGTAAATTCGGTTCTCTGCGTGTATCATGGCCATTTTGCATTACTCGTTTGATAATGCCTCCATTCTTTCTATATGGGCGGGTAAGGATCGGTTGAGAGCAGGGACTTCTGGTGGGAGTTCGTACACCAGCATTGATGGAAAAAGCTTGATTGGCTCATATGTATCGTTGATGGTGTTTATTGGCAGCCTCAGGATGAATTAGGCGTTGATGGTTTGGTGTTCTACTTTCCCTTTCAATTATATTCTGCGGAAGGTATGATGGTACATTTCCCCTATTCCTAACGAATCGTCAGTCTAGATTCTGCTGAATTGCAACTCAAATCCTTGCAACTCCGCAGCTGACCTGAAATGCTCCACTAAAACGGATCTTTCTTGACCTAACCAAATCCGTTTCCGGTATCCTGCAAATAATGTAGCCCAAAACATTGGAAAGAGGTCCAAAAGTGTCTCGGAAGTCTTATCTTTAGTAAATACTGCGTTTTGATTCCCCATATCGATATAAATTACATGTAAGACTAGGCGTCTATCGAACCACATCAAATCCATAGCGAGTTATTGATTGAAGATGATATCGTTCGGCGGAATAAACACTGTAAACTTGAATGGTGGTGAGTGGAACTCACTACAAATGTCGCAGGTAATGATGATTTGATCAAGGATTTCTTTTTTAGTTGGAGATATTCCTGGCCCGGTCCGGATTAGAGATTGAAACAGACGACCAGTGGGAGGAGGAGTGAACTGTGATTGTAGCTTTTCCAACTCCTTACGTCTAAAAAACGGATCTACATGATGGAACTACATATGAGTGGCGGTTCATAAAATTGAAAGGAATTCCCCATTTGGATACAAGTACGTCAAAAACCAACTAAATTCAACTTTTCAAAATTCTGAATTGACCAGCCAATAAAGGAGACCAACTTTCATGCTATTACGCGTTTTCCGGAATTACGGCTGCTCCATTTTCGAATCAGTCGCATTAAATTTATAATGGAAAACTATCTCCCTTTAATCAAGAGTCCATTGTCGACAACTTTAGTCCCTCAATTCGGCTAGGCCGGTAAATATTTATTTGAAAACAAGGAATATTTTCCATTTTTACCAAACCATCCCAGAATGCAAAATTTCTATTACAAATAGTGAGTTGGAATCTTGGAAAATCTTGGGTAATGATTTTATGGTTCGGAAATAATTTTTTTTTGCATTGCTCTCGCTGGTTTTCTTTTACTCTACCTCATCAACTTCTTCTCGTTATAGTTCTGGCTGCTGATTATCACTCTGCGCTTCCGATTAATTATCAGTTATAACAATCTGCTTTACTCTTTTCCCTCCCCCTTTGGATTTTCTACGGGTTCGGCTATTTAACACACTTCCAATGGCCACCGATTTTGCAGAACTGCCTGCCCCATCCATTTGTAATTCTGGCCTTTGATCCATCTAATCGGCACCCACGACCTGTTCCTCCGTTCGGATTATTCTCTCTCCATCCCTACTACCTCCACGATCTGCACCGTCATAAATTACGGCACGCCAACCGACGATATACTGATCAAAAACCTTTCCGTTGTATCGGTTGACAGGAAGACCATGACTTTTTCGGCATAATGCTAAAACAACACCAACATGTGACCTCAAATCATCAATCGGACAAGAATCTGATTGCAAATTTCCCCTTTTTGCAGTGTAATTCATCCCTCACGGGACTGCCGCGACGTCCAATGACCGCTGCTTATATCACCCGATATAGCCACACATCTCCTTTATCTTCGTTATTCGCTGCGTCTACTTGCACCTTCCCATCAAAATGGCGCACGCTCTTCGTACGCACGATCTTTCACTATTTACTGAGAACGACTCCACACTCCATTGCTGGTTTTCTGAATTATATTTCGTTTTCTCTTGCTGATATTATTTCTCTTGTTTCTCTACCTCTTTTGTTTCTTTTCCTCCAATGATTCACTATCTCAGTGAATTTTGTACTGCGGTACGTAGTAGTTAAGTAAAGGAGACTACAGCGTATCAAGATAAATGTACTACAGGTATGTAATCACAGCTGTACACGTCGCCACGTATATTCTACACACCTTCATGCCACTGTGTCTAATCCTCTACCGATTAGATAAAATTGATCGTGCGAAACGGACACGGCCCATGATTAACAGACATGTGAACGCATGGAGGAGACAGCACTTGTGAGCAGATTGAGAATGGTAAAAATGTAGCTCAAAGATGATGATGATGAATTTATGATGTTTATGATGATTATGAAAGTATGACTGGGTGATGAAGTTGACGGTATGAGAATAAGAACACGAAGACGACGGCATTGGCACGAACCCACTAAGATTTCGATTGAAGGTTACAGAAAAACCGAAAAGAGATGAGAGAGGCTCAGACGAAAGGATGGTACGAACACACGGAATGTGGGATACTATAGTATGATGTGTAAAATGACACCATCACTCATTGGGCACAATTCAACTGTACGTAGCGCGCTAAAAGGAATATACACGGATACAGATCACAGGACTGAATAAATGCATATGATTACTGTACTTGGCTTAACACATGTCACCCAACACGTGGCCTACGATTGGATTCGAAATCTGTCTGGTTAATCATATTAAAAATTATATCTTGACGCACGAATCGTGATATTGGATTAGATTTGCCACCAATTAATTTTACTAATCGTAACATTCCGATACATGTGGTTACTGATAATGTGAAATTAGAATAATTAGTATTCTATCTAATTCAATACACGAGCTAAGTACGGGAACCAAGCGTATTATCACTATACCTAAAACCATTTGAACCGGGAAGAGAAATGACTGAAGAAGAGGTAGATATTTTACTAAAACAGAAACCTGCCCATCTATTCCCACCAAATCGAGCGAAGCAAATATCTAGAGATTGACACCACATGAAAAGAGAGATATCTTAACAAAACGCGCTCAAGGACAGTTTAAGCCCCATCGCGAGGAGCAATTCGATCCCCACTCCCAACTGCGTGCTCGATCAGTGCCGATTTTTGATAATTGAATCGGAGAAACACAATAGTGTCTTCAAACTGTCGAGCCCCATAAACTACTTAGTTGTAGTATGTAGTCATGTTAAGCCCCCACTCCTACGAGTACTTTCATCCCTTATCTTGCATAACCTCTAAATTTATTCACATATAGAGGTAAATACCCTAAAGAGGTTGTACCCCGTGTCTTATTGTATTAACCTCGGCTACATGGTTGGTTTCAACAGTTTAAACTCCAACTAGACTGGAGGATGGCTCATCAACAGGCAAGACGAAGGATTCAAGGACATAAAGGCCTACGAGACCCGGTGATACGGCAATCAACGCGCCAAAAGTAGATCCTTGTTCCGTCGCCACACCCTGAGCATGGAGGATCATCGGAACCAAAAGGGAAACCTGCACAAGTTACTCAAGAACCCTAACTACAAAGCAGACAGGCAGAAATGGTAGCTTCAACATTCGCACCACATAATGCCAGACAGGCAGTGCCCCGCCCCAAAGAACCAAAAGATTTCACACTCTTTCGAATGCTAAGAGGAGGCCCTGGACCACATGACGGACACGGCTAACCACAAAACTCTTCGAACAGTGGTGGAGATAATAAAGGTAGGATACGATCTCCAAAAAACACCCGACATGCCGCCCACTCCACCCCAAGGGCCCATTGCAGAATGACATAGAATGCAAGAAGTTCCATGTGATTACAAAATTCAATAAAAGAAGATCTCAGGGTGAATGGAACAATGCGTGCGTTCGCATTAAAGCCTACGTTTTTTGAACAGTGGAACGAGGATCTAGACAACTGCATAAAAGTTTTCAATACATTGCCATTGATGTTTGAAGTTGAAGAGTACGACAATTTGAAGGCCGTGCCCGTCATGTTAAGGGGTAATGAGTTTAATTACTTCGCAAGAAAGGCGAAGCCATGCCACAAATTCTAAGATGCGATGAACGGATTGGGCTGCTCTTCTAATTCCGATGATAAGAAGACGAAGATTCTGACAAAGTGACAAAGGATGACACTGTCATAGGCCATGGGAAATGAACCAAAAGAGACGGAGATATCGGTCTTCCGCAAATTTGTTGCGAACCTAATATGATTAGAGCAGAAACTCGAGCCCAATTATCATGCGTACCACTTCTTAGGAGATCTTCTCCTCACTACCGTAGCTAATCCCACCATACAGGTTACGCTTTACGATATGATGCCGCGCATCAGTCAGTAAGCCGTCAATAGATATTCAAACAAACTTTTCGACAAGAATAGGTCGGCTGGTAGCAAAAGTGCGAGTTGGATCGACTAATATGATGTGATAGGAGTCCAATATTCCCTCTGAAAGACGTATTGTGGAGAGGCGTTTTGGCCCACAAAGAATCCAAGGACCAACACAATAAGACCATAGGGAAGTAGACACTGGTCCAAGTTCATGAGGGGAGTCAAGGGCTGCTTCATGTGTGATGAAGCATACCACTCGGGAACACGAAACTCCAACGAAGAGGTGAGAAAAAACGTGAAAATGTTAAAATTGAAGCACCCATAGGTTCTCCTAACCATAAAAAATGTGTCGTCCTTGATGATAATGACATTACATGAGAATGCTACCAATAAAGGAAATGATGGGGCAAGATGGGTTGACCAGGGTGCAACTGACCTTGCTACGGAAATCGTACAAATGACAAAAGAATTCGCCACCGAGCAGGGAATGAGCCAATCCAACAGCACTTTCGTACATGGCCGAACTCTCAACCAATCAATGCACTCAGCACTCAATACAATGAGCCAACAGTTACTGGTATCGGATCATCTGCGAGATGGAGACACAAAGTTCGGCAGCATTACTATCGACACGGGACGGAACCCAAAATCGGTAATGTGCCAACATCAATATTGAGCCTACCACAGAGAATTCGAAAGAAAAGTTCCCATTCGAAATCCGAGTAAAAAAGGAATAATATGAATAGTCGGCGTCTGTAAGGTGATGGACGAGACCCATATACAGATGCCGTTTTTCGGTCTCGCTACTCTCATCGACGTTGATTTTACGATTGTGCGGGACGAATCCCTATCATTATTCTCTAACAAGGATCTTATTGAGAACGGCCTCGGCATCAGTCTCCAAGCGCATTATTTATACATCAGATCCTCCCGACCGTCGCTCTCTCTTGGAAACTTCTTCTTCGTATATCGGTGGGCATCCAAATGCATACCTCACACGCTATATATGGAACGGAATTTGATGAAGATTCACCGTAATTTTGGCGACCCGTCGGTCCGAGCTACTCACCAGTTATTGAAGATAGCAAATGAAGAAAATTTGAATGATATCATTGGTTCAGAACTGCTGAAGATATCAGACGACTGTAACATTTTCGAACAAAACTCCTCTTCCCGGCGCAGATTTAAGATAGCAATAGTAACCGATGAATTCAGATTCAACCATACGGTCGTCGTCTGTATCTTTCAAAAACAAAGTGACCCCAAAAAACGGTCCCAAATGATGTATGTCTGTATCTTTCAAAAATAAAGTTATCCCAAAAGACGTTCCCAAATGAAAATTTCTCGAAAAACATTT
>JAULBU010019045.1:0-19992 GCA_032358235.1 Odonthalia washingtoniensis | reverse complement strand
AAATCTGGGTATGATTCCAAAAACTAATTTAGAAGGTACTAGTCCTCTGTCATTTATCGTATCGTTCATAGCTTTAACGGCAATTTTTAGAATTACAACTCCTGGAATATTCTGGTGTTGAAGTTTAACTTTTTTGTAAATTCGGCGGAGTGGGTCGTGTAATTTCTCCCCCATTCCGAGAGAACTGTGTGCTTTTACTCCTGATAGTCTAAGTTCTATTCCTAACATATAATTGATGCTTTTAATCTTTCTGAAGTAAAAATGGAACCTTGATCGGCCCTGAGCCTGTTCGGATAGCCTGTATACGTGGTACACCATCTTTAAATAAAGGCTAACCAAACGACTGTTACTGATTGTCCGTAGTTCACTCAATTGGAGTCCAGAAATATGGCTGAAGAGAATCTAGTAGCTGTATCTACAATGTGTAATACAGCTTTACTATCTAACAACATTAAATCTACGGAGAGTTCTTGTCCGAAAACAAAATTTTCTTCTGATCGTAAAGAAGCCTTGAATCTTACTGGTGGCGGAGATATGTTCTGGCATATTTCACAGTATTCTTGTATTTTTCGAGAGTACGGCGTGTTTCGGAATTGGTTTCCCAAAATTCTTGCTGTTTTTAGCAAATTATACAATTTTTCGGATGTAGGATGTGAAAAGCCTCGGTGTATCTTGAGTAATTCTTGGGAAGTAAAAAATAATTCCTTGTCTATATTCCATCACAAATAAATATGTCCTTTCTTTAGTGTTAATGGGATTTTAATGCTTAATTCAGTACAACATAATTTATTTTCCACCGTATTGACAAAAAACTTGTATTTATCGAAAAAATCTAATCCAATAAGAAACGGAACGTCTTCTCGGACAACATATAGTTTGAATATAATTATACGACTTTGCGATATTGGTACTTTAATTATAATAGTGCCTAGAGATGCTTGTTTGTCAGATCCAAACTTCTAATTGTTTTTGGATGGTATGAATTTTAACTTCGTTTTAGTAAATTTTTAGTACGCTAATGCTTGATTAAATCCAATTACTGTGGTTTATACACCGGTATCTGAACATGCTCCATCTCAAGTTGTGAAGTTCGTAAAAAAATTATATTTAATTAGAATCACGTAGAGATTGAAGTGTTCATCTTCATCTTATTCATTGTACGATTCAGTGTAGTGTATAAAGTCCGAAATGTTCTGTTCCTTGACGTCTTCATGTTTTTATTCTTCGTTTTCTTACGTTTTTATATATCTCATGTCGGGTAGTCGAATACTTCTGAGCTAAAGCAATATTCGATTTGGCCGTACAATTTGAAAAGAATAGTGCGTTCTCTTCCTGGATTTTGTGTAACTAGATATTGAACCTTATTTGATAGTTTATTTTTATGAGGGCAATTTCTAATAAGATGATCGGGACTACTGAAATTGAAGCAACGCCCTTTACTGTAATTGTTATCTTATTATGTGTGTTATTAGACCTAAAGTTCGATGTATTGTTAAATCTATTAGGTTGTCTGCTATTAAATCCATTTTTATACCTATTTATTTATCCATTGTTAGGCCATTGATGAGAAAAGTTGTAAGTCCGGGAAGAAGAAGATCCGTTACGGCGCATTACTCTATATATTCCTTGTCATTGGTAATGTATACCTGGAATATTGTCTGATTGGTCCACTTGTAGGCCATCTCTCTTTTTACCTTCTGCCTGTTTATCTTCTTGAAGCCATGCAGCGTCCAAAGCAGTGTAAAGTTGCTGAAAATTCCAAGGAGGAGTCACTGTAGCACTTTGAGTTAAAGCACTACACATCCAATCTATACCTGCTTCTGATTCAATTAGATATTATACTTTAGCCTCTTCGGAGCGGTGAGATCTAGGTCCATGTGGAGCAAAACGTGTAATTTTCTCTCTAAGATCTTCCAAAGCGTCGCTCATAGACTCATCGTTCTTTTCCGTAATGGCTGTAATGCGTAAACCTTTCAAATATTTGCGTACGCGGTTTTGACGGGTTATACTATTAAACTCGTGTTGCATTAAGGCACATGCATCTTGAAAAGATGAACTTTCGGCTACCTTAAGCCTATACAATTTTCTTGCTTCGCCGGAAAATAGATTATGGAAATAGCTTACTTTCTGTTGCTGGTCCAGATCGTTGTCAGTACATACATGAATGTAGTTACCAATGTATTCACCTATTTCATCTCCTAATTTTCCTGTAAACTTGTCATCTTTTTTAGAGCAACTAACAATACTTTGCGCTATTTTTTGCTCGGTGTAATGTAGGTCGTATTTCGATGTTGAAACATGTCTGTTGGACTTTGGCTGATTATCGGCAGAGGTATGTAAACGACAATTAGAAGGCATCCTGCATTTCCCCGAGATATCCTATTATTCTCTAGATGTGAGGTATATGTGAGTCCTCTAAGAAGTAAGTAATCTCTCATTATCCTCCGAAGGGTTGTTGGCCCACGGAGGTTATCCATGTTGTACAGAAATTCTACAGTAAGTTCATCACGAATCTGTGTGACACACGTTTCATTATCTATGTAATCATGTTGGTTCAAAAAACTTTCAAGAACTCCTTTGAATTCAATGTGACTATCGCTTACAGGTTCATATGCTCTCAAATCTTCGAGGTGTCCTGGGAAATGTAACATTATACTGTAAATACAGATTTATTAATTGTGAACAAGTTTTATTTTATTTTGTAAACCCCCCAGTTTTAGTTTTTGATTATGTATTCTTTTTTTTGTATTACATATGTGCTTTTTTTGTATGTATATGTTTGTATTATTATTATATATATATTGTTTTTTAACGGAAAATAAAAACAAGTTCTAAACTAGAAAAAAGAAGAGAGAAAAAATACGAGAAAACAATAAAAGAATATGAGAAAAAATAAGGGCTAGAAAGAGAGGGAAAAACAAACTGTAAAAATATGATGAAATTACTTCTTTCCTTGATTCTTGATTCGGTTATTCCTTTAATGAGTCTTTTCACCAATGTGTGCGTCCCAATTGTGGCGAGATGGAAATGATATTTTGCAGATATTGCAGTAGAATGTTTCCCTGTTAACGGCTCTCACGTTTCTAATACCACTTTTATGTTCCGAAATTTAGTGGCGGTTTCTTTTCTGTTTACAAGGTTCACAGTATAATGTCTTACGTACTGCCCTGCTACGATCCCTGTCCGTTGCAATTCGCTCGATACGTTGTGCCCTTATATCGTTGATATGCTGAATTTGTAGCCTGTTGGTGTTTTGTATGGGTGTAGAGGAAGACGGTATAATCTATAGAAGCGAAACTGTGGTTAACGTGGCAGGGATGCGGTGTGTACTTCAACTACGGTGGTTTGTATGGATATACTTTCAGCCACTGTCGGTTACGGAGACCCAGGTGGTATTGACAGGACTATTCGTAGTTCCAAAAATTGCTTCTTGTATTTCAATATCCCTTAGTACTGTATCGCAGTATTCACTACCAGAGGTTTCCCAGTTGGCCTTAAGCCTGTTTCCCACTGTACTTTTCTTTGATGTGTTCTTATTCGTATTCACTGTTAAAACTAAAATTACGATGTTAGTGTTTTATTTTCAAAAGTGAAATTTATTTTAAGTCAGGGAAAATATTTTGAAAATAACTTACAATTTTTAATTTTTTCTCTGACTTGAACAAAAACCGGATTAAATCGTAGAGTGATACGATAATTATAAACAAGTTGTATTTCTATCTAGTTTTCTCAGATTTGAAAAAGTTGCTAGGAATTTTTCAGTCTGCGAAAGTTTAGAAGTTTTCAACACGAACTTATCTTTATTTAGCCGTTGAACTTTAATTGGCCTGTAGTAGTTGATCGAGTGTTGAGCGCTTACTTACAGGTGTCGCTAAACTGAATTGTGTATAATTGATAATCCATACCAAGAAAATCCAAGAGATGGATTTTCTAGGCCGTCTTTTATATTGGTAAACAAATAGTAAACTATAATATTATCATGAGTAAAACATATGAAAACATCACAAAATAGAAATATCAAGGAAAAACATAAAATCCCCTCATAAACACAAAAGTAGTAATTCAATTACTTACAGTATAAAATATCTTAACTGGATTGATACACGTGTAAGTATTGTAGCGTAGAAATTACGTTTTCTGTAAATACATATCAACAAAAATCACTCTCATTATGAACATCAGTTACGAAAACAAGGGCACCCCCTGTTCCGGAACGACACAATTTTCAAACCGTGTTCAGAACAGCTCTACCCTACTGGTCCTGTGTTGGGATCACTCTTAAAAAATGTTCTATTATAAAATCACCATGCACGTTCCATGCGTGAGGGCATCTCTTGTTAGGGCGTTGAGTTCGAATTTCTGAGTTTCGAGCCCAACGCCTGGCACCACTGAATAAAGGACTTTATGAGTAATGTTTTAAATAGAATTTTTTCTGCACGGTGTTGAGATTTCCGTTGAGTTTTTCTAGATAATCTAACGTCGAACTCAATGTACATTTTTCTATGCACCAATAAAAGTAGACATAAATCACTTTTCAAATTTCTGACCAATCAGAATACTGCGTTGCTGACGTGGACCCTATGAGACGGGTTCTATTGACAACATGGGGAAATAAAATGTTGAAAAATGTATACAAGATGTCCAGTACAACTACATCACCCCATTGTTGTAGGATGATGTGAGATTACAAAATCATCCTGCCCAGATGGAGGGGGATGGGAAGGGTATACAATCCATTCATGTGAAATGACATTATTCAAAAATCGTTACTGATATGTTCTGTAATGGAATGAAACCAGTACCAATTCAGTTCGTGATCCTATTCTCCCCGTCCCCATTTTCATTTGCAATACCGTATCAGATCATTGTCTGTTTTTCACGATGTTCCGTGGTCTCTGACCGACATCACCAACATCACCTAGACGACAGTGATATTTATCGCCTGTGAAGCACCAACATTTCTTCAGAAACAAATCCCAAAAAAGAATCACCGAACAGTGATTTGCTATGGTCATTGGAGATGTCATTCAACCGACGGGTCAGTGTCTTCACATGACGGAAACACAGAAGGAATTACCTTCATCAAATGGAGATCATCCTTCAGCAATACATCGCGGAATTGAAACTGTACGTAGGCCTTGCATGACACAGAGTAACACATATGTCCATGAATTCATGGCGAGAATGAATCAACGAAAAAAAAGAAAGAATCTATATTCAGTCCTGCTAGCGACCAGGATGTCGTTGGAGAAGAAGGAAGCATGGAACATATGTTTAAGGAGAATTGAATAGGAGCTGGGGAAAGCTTAATTTAGCAATGGAAAATACTGGGAAAGTTGTTGATGAAAGCCCAATGGATGCATTGTGTCGACTTCTCATTCCACCTGAAAACGTTTTGAAGAATGCAGCTGAACTAGGAAATGAGACAGGATGTTACGAACGATCAATAATTCATATTGGAGACATCAGAAGGGACGAAAATGTCATTGAGACCCAATATACAAGCAGGTCAATTCGGGCAGCACATGATCCTCATGGAGGCAATGACTATGTACGGGGAGGGACGACCACGACACGGAATGGTCCGAGATCAGATCTGGTAACAACTATGGGCATGACACATGACGTAAAGCCAAGAGAATGCTACGGTATAATAGTGATGACGACTGTGAAATAATGGTTGAATAGAAATGTACTGTTACAGGAATAGAACAGTATGAGGAGGAGGGAGGGAGCAGTCATGACATGAACAGAGTTGTTAGAAATGTGGTGAATAGTGAATAGAATGAATAAAATAACAAAGAACATAGAAAAAAGGCTGTTGGGTGTCCTCGTGGATCCAGAACCGAAAAATAACAATAATGACGAAAAGAGAAGTGGCCCTCAATGGTCTATCACGGAAGTCCTGAACCTCACCAAGGCGTGGATGTTACAGACTCAAAAACTGGTTAGAACAGAATAATCGTTCTGTAACGGTATTGAAAGAAGCTGTTTTAGGAAGTATGGTATGACAATAACGAGAGAGTCGATGAGAAGAAAATATCCCACAGTCAGTCGGGACTGTCAGTTGTGGAATGCATGATACAAGCAAGCACTGAACATGGAGAGGTCGGGCAATGAGCAATAGAAAGCATTTCATAAACTGGCACATGCCATTTACCAGAGTGGAAGAAGGCGGGATAGGGATACGAATCCAGGCAATGGGATAACCTTTAAATACGTTATAGTTGAAGAATAGTTGGCCACCATTCCAAAGTTTGGGGATGTGGATGGAAATGGGGGTGGCTATGGAGCGAAAAAGAAGATATGAAACCAATGTAGGAAACACTGAAAGCGTCCAGAACGATCAAATAGATTTAATATTTACTGTACCAACATTGAAACATGGCTGAGACAGAGATGGGTACTCAGATGTGAACAACAGGGAACCATCGATGTATCTTGAGGCGAAGAAGGATCTATTTGATGGAATAGAGAGTCCATATAGTAGCGTTGGACTTGTTCTCGATAGAGTTACCCACAGCGGAGATGGGTCTCCGCGATCTCGTTTGGATACTGGTAGACGCAAGTTCAGAAATGTGGGCGATGCTGCCGTCGAGGAAGTCAGAGGAGGACCAAGAAGAGCGAATAGGCCAGTTGGTATTAAGTCAATCAAACGTGAGGAGAGGAAACAACTTCTGACAGTACAAACTCTAAAACTATTGATGCAATAAAAAGTGCGATGGACCAAACAAACAGAATTCTACGGAGCGTAAGCTAGTAACAGCGAAGCTCTGGTAAAGCTGAACGCCTATACATCAATTTGCAATTACTACCGAAATAGTCTGAAGAATACAACCGGTTGTTGGAAAGAATGACAAAACTGACAGGAGGTACCAGTAGTGATGATGAATAGGATATTTGTGGTGTGTCGTCTGAGTTTTGGTGTTGTTGCGGATGAGATGAAGATAAAGGTTTAAATAAGCACATGATGGATTTTGTTAAATTTGTTTACCGAAAAATAAAAAAAAATCATGATGGATGTTGTCAAATTTGATAACCGAAAATTTTTAAAAATGGGAGAAATTGCATATCACAATAACCTTATCAGTAGACGAGTAAGTGGCAGAAAACAGGTTTTTTTATTATTTTTCGCAGCGCCGTCCGCTTTTTGAGTCTACTGTTTCCCCTTTCTTCGAAAAAATCATTATTTCAGTGCCATAATCGAATTACGCGACACCATACAAACAAGACATCAATGTCATCATCGGAGATAACATAAACGACACAACCATTTCTACCTGCATGTTCTGTAATTGTTCAACCATTACTCCCGTTACCTCCAGCACTGTCACGATGCTCTTCGTCAACGACATCATCAGAGTACGCGACAAGACACCTACGAAACGTCATCCACGAAGAAACCGTCAACGTCAACACCATTGCTACCGCAATTCGTTGCAACATCTCAACTGCCACTACACCACCTCCTGCACTATCTCGACTAGATCCGTCAACAACATATTTTGAGAAATCAATCGCGTTCAGATACGGAAACACCAATAACAAAACGTCACAAAAACAACAAAAGTAATTTATGATATATCAGCTACGCAATCAGAAAAAATCATCACCCACCATCATCACCTACTACTCCATCATCATCATATAATAACGATCGCAACTGAATATGTGGTATTGGTGGTGTCGCAGGTCTGACCGCTTATCTACGAAAATATTTAAAGAACGGTTTATCAGCGGATGAATTGAATACTTCAATTGAACCACGTATTAAATCTTACGGTCAGAATGTCTTCAAATATCCACCACCAAAAACATTTCTGTCTCTTATTCGCAGATTCACAGCATCATTTCAGCCTATTAGACTTAGATGGCTTTGATACTGCTTTTGATAATTATGGAGTAATTGCCACGAATAAATGTCGTAGATTTACGTTATTAAAATTCCAACAAAGTTTTTCCTTGATTGATACTGTAAAAGATGTTAATGAAAATAGCAAATCTTTAAGTAGTGATGTTATTATTACTCCATACAGTGCAGGTCATTCATTAGATGGTACAGTTTGGAATATTACTAAAGGAAGTGCAAATATAGTTCATACAGTACATGTTAATCATATAAAAGATAGACATTTAACACCTACAACAATAGCAACTGGTTTTTCAAGACTGAGTCATTTAATATTTTCATCAACAAATGCACTTGTTAAACCTGACGGTAGTGCAACAGGTGAAGAAATATTAATAAATATTTTAATGCCTATTGAGAACGAAGAATGAGTTATTGGTAATATTGTTACGGTGATCGATAAAGAAGCTGATACAAAGATGGAGATTAGGAAAAATGGAATGAAAAATGGTATAGATAATCAAGAAGAGAATAGTGAAAAGGTATCACATTAATATGAAGATTTGGTATTGAATGTAATTAAAGATGATGATAATGAAAAGAATATAGAACAACAAAAAATTATACCAATGAAACATATAAGTGAGACTATTAAAGTAAACGATAAATGTGAATTAGTTGTTGCAGATTGTAGTGGAATAAGTGAAGAGGATTCATTAAGGCATTTAGTAAAAAAGTAGAGCCAAGACATGTAACAAAAATAGGTGGGACCGGAGAAGAAACTAAAATGTTAGGACAATTATTTAAAAAAGCATTATCTCTTAATAGTATTATTTTAATGCCTGAAATTCTTGAACATATTGATATGATTACTGAATTTAGTGTTTATGAAGTTTCTTTAGATGATGCATCAGTTAAAGCTGTTTCATGGGAAGAAGTTGGTATGGCTACTAGTATTGGGTTTGTTGATGGACAAATAGATAATGAACGAGAGGCGAAGGGAATGGGTATACTAAGTAGAAATATAAATAATCGAGAATATGACGATATTATTAAATATGAATATGAACAAATGGATGAGATGATATTGATATTCTTTTTGATGATACTGATAATGAAAGTCAAACGGTATCAAAAATAGAAGAAGATGAATATGTCGGACATATACCAAATGAAATACGTCGGTTCCTCAAAGCCACAAATACTCATAATATGTTTATGATGAGAAGTATTGCTGTTGTAAACTATGGAGTCTGCTACTCAATTGAATGCGTACAAAACTGGGAAATTGGTACAAAATAGAATGACGGTACTTGAAGCTTACTGGAAAGATGCACACGTTATTTATGAAGGAGCTATGAATGAAGAAATAATCTCTTCCATCACATAGTCACCCGCCAACTCCAGCATTATCACCGCAATCCACATTACAATTATGAATACATTTACCTATTATTGATATTAGAGATATAAAAAAATACAAATTGATAGCATCATTATTACAAAATGATAGAAGTGATAATAATGAAGATATTAACGCTGATATAATAGTGTCTGAGTTACTTGGATCAATGGGTGATAATGCGTTATCACCTGATTGTCTACATGGAGTAATAGAAAATATTATGAGTTGCGTGGAGAATTTAGAGATAATGGTTTATCACCTGAATATGTAGATGGAATGATAGATAAAAATATTTTTAAAACAAATGGTGCTTGTATTTTACACAGTTATATAGGTTTTGTGGCTCCTATATCAAGAAATAGTATCTCCAGTATTGAACCTTGACATAAGAAACACGAACGTATGTATCGATCAAAATACCTATAATCAAGTGCATGCGTATCTCCTCTCGAAGAAGTAGCTTCGATCCCGATGTCAACATGTCTAAAGCTGTTGATTCATTCAATGTTTGGTACTCACACCATCAAAACCAATGAAACAAGAACCACTATCAACTTCAAGGACACTGTTGCTGCTTTTGATCCAAATCGTGTGCTTGCAAGAACAACAACTACTACTGCTACCATCTAAACTACTAAAACTACTGTTACCATTTGCTGCGACCACTTCAATTGCTGCTGCGGTCACTGTAGCTGTATTTTCAACTATTGATGATGTTTGGTCATTGCCGCTGCATCATCTACTGTTGATGATGTTGTACCGCAGAATACTGATAGCGTTCGTGAGATTTTAATAATTCTCACGACAATACAATACTGATATAGTTCGTGAGATTGTTAATAAATTTTCAAGACAATACAATGTACCGAAAGGTAGTAATGAATTTTTTATTTCTGATGAATTGGTACAACGTGTTCTCAATATTGAAAATATGAAAGAAAAGTCTCACAGAAAGATCGTTTCTAGAAATGATGAATTATCTATGTACCCTATTCACGTGCTAAAATAGAGACTCCCACTCTGCGTCCACGTCAGATGCAAATGATGAATATTCAAAGGAACAAGCTTTGCCTCGTATCTTGGACTAACAGATGACGTTTTGCTTTCTCACATCGGCATGCACGGGCACAGATGAACAATTACGATCATCAATTCTAACTCCACCTTTCAACAACACTTTGTGAAAAACGGAAACAACAATTCTTATTTGTCAAAAGGCTTGTCCCTTTATTTTTAACTTCCACCTTTCTTCGTTTTAAAACTATGACTGATTGTCAGTCAGTTCCATCCGTTGAGACTGCAATTGTATTTTACCAGATCCTTTTGAAGGCGGAAGTGTCCATCATGATCTGTAAAATCCAAATCACGTAACATGTACCGTTCTGCCTCTTCTTCTATCTCCATCAACGTTTCGTTCGTGTTTCGCTCAATATTAATCCGTCTTTCTTCGGCTGATTGCAGCATGTAATCCCATTCCTTCCTCATTATCGCATCAATGTCACAATAACTTGTCATATCCAAATTAGATGAATCATACTGTTGCATACGAACTATAATGTTATGCAACGTGACGCAGGTATCAGAAATCCTGATAGTTTCATGAAGATCCCACCTCCTGTTTTCACTTTGAATTATCTCGAAACGAGATTGCAGGATGTCGAAAAGCCGTTCGACATGCTTTCTCACTGATTCTTGTCGGAACGAATATATTT
Organism: Odonthalia washingtoniensis; assembly: GCA_032358235.1. NCBI lineage: Eukaryota > Rhodophyta > Florideophyceae > Ceramiales > Rhodomelaceae > Odonthalia > Odonthalia washingtoniensis. The sequence continues at coordinate 9,026 of JAULBU010019045.1, read as the reverse complement.
TTCAAAACAGTTAGTTGAGTTTTCCATATGAAGGGCAAATATTGGCCACCTTGGGTATATTCCATCCCCAAAGAAGTAGAGTAGATTATGAGAATGTTCGCCTTCTGCAATGCTATAACCCTCACTGACAGCGATAGAGAATTATTCAGAAAGTATGCCATTGAACAAAGGCGATCTGGCCAGCACATTTAAATAGTTGTTGGTTCCTGGCCTCCACGCGAATCACGACCAATAGACTAAATTGTGGTCGCACCATCTCCTACACTGAACAGTCGCCAATTTGGAGATGCTACTGTTCTGATATTGTCCATTTTCTAATCCAGGCCAGTTTTTCCACGAAAAGTGCATGCAGTCCACCGCCACTATACACCCCGAAAACCCGATCTCTGAATACTTTTTCTATATAGACAAGAGTTGTAAACCGGTTGGAAATCTATTATAAAATATCCCACTTAAAATTCCAGAACGTCTATGCAAAATTGTATAAAATACACTCTGACAGTTTCCTCACAAATGAAAACGGCATCGTCGAGACTGTCCGTAGACGATCCAGAACTGAGGATCCGCAAGCATTAAAATAACTTTAAGTCGGTTGGGATACATCCGAAACCTATCCCATTTACTCTTTGCCTCCATAAGTCATGTCTATTCCTGAGCAGATCCTCTTTCATACGGAAGTGCAACGTCTTTTGAATTGAAAATCTTCTTTCAGAAATGTAGTCTGTGAAAATATGAGTTATATCGACTTATGGCTTTATCCATGTTGATACCCCTCGTAGAAAGTTTTGAGACCCCCCGGACCCTTCTCCTGTATCCTCCATTTGTCGGCAGATCCAATAATTCCATTTCATTGCTATACACACACGCGCTTGAACCGCATAAAAAGTAGATTGTAATTGTTGGACTATCATCATCATGAACTTTAGTTCTTATGTACATAGATTTCTTCATTTCATGAAAGTTCGTAACATCCTTTCCGCTTTGTCATCCATTCCTCGAAGAAGGTCCGAATTCTGTTTGTAACCCTCGTTCCTGTTGCGATGCGATCTGCAATTGCTCAAGAAAATGCCGCCGTCATGCAAGTGCCATCTCATGTTGGAGCGGATCATGGTGGGGAAGTTTTTCCATTTTTAAAAATACGTGTAAATTGAGCTCACTCATTCATTCAATTAAAAACGTATCGAAGTTTTAATTCTACCGCATGTAGATAAATGCATTTCTCCAATCCCAGTATAACCAAATTTTGTGATAAGTAGCTTTTCAAGGAAATATATCGTTTCTTCACTTACTTTAAAAACATATTTTTATGACATGTTACATTGCTCTATTCAATGTTCCCACATTAACATATTTCTCATAAATGTGATTTCTCAGTTTTTCTTTAAGATTTTACTGTTCGTACTCGTCCACCAGCTGTCCATTTGCCTTTCTTACTCTACCACCACCCCCACTACCAGTTTCCATGTATCCTGTGCCATCACAAGATTCATTCCTTACTCTAAGTAGCTTTTCGTTTCTTCCTCCTTTCCTCTTTCGAAACACATCCTCGACTGTAGATACAGATGAAGAACGCCCTCTTCCTTCGATGTCATGTATGCAGACCATTAAGTTGTGCAGCACAAAAACAGCTTCCTTTAAATTTCCAGTGCCAACACAAATACTGGAACCATTAGCTATATCCAGAATTTTATACCGCCAGCGAAACGTGTAGAAAACATATCAACATTTTTTCGGATAGATTAAAGTATATTTTCATAACATCTATTCTATAGGGTTAAATAGGCACGCCTGGGATCTCCAAATATAGGCCGTTGTGGATACTGTCCATCCACGCAAAAGTTAGAGTAAATGCCGTCTTCTACAGGACGACGTCATCACGTACTCTGTTTTATGACTTGAATCAACTGTTCCACTGAATATATCTTTCAGAAAAGATGAACTACTTAGTGCGTTCCCTTCACCAGATTCAGATATTTCCATTCTTGACCATGACCAGCAGAAATTGTCCATGTCCACCCACACTTCTACAGCATAGCTGTTATTCTTGTCGATTTACCAGTGGTGCAAATCCGTATTATGGGTATGTAACATTTTTCTCGACCGTATGATGACACTTTCCAGAAATCTCATGCAACGAAGAAACTCTTTTTCTTAAAAGTTTGCTTCAATTTCTATCTGTTCTACTTGTGATGGACTCCTGTTGAAAAATTTCATTCCGTATCGTTCGCAAATAAATCCACTGAATTCACCAACTAGTTCTTGAACTTCTATAGTCGAAAGTTCAAATACACCGTTCCTCTTTATCTCGTACTTGCCCTTTCGAAGACACGAGAGAACAATCAATATTTTCGTCTCTGTTGGTACTGCCATTTTCCTTGTCGTCCCAACAGTACATGCCCAAATCTCCGGACAATAGCAAAGGAGATCACGTCTGATTTTTCAATATAATCCCTTTGAGATATTGAACATTTCCACGAATGTAGATTCGGAACAAAGTTCCTGGTACAAAATAAAATTCTCCCCCGCAGTCTCTTCCCTCCACATTTTCTATTACCAAAGACGACACTATCGTCCGATTCCGGTTCATCATTATCCAAATTACAACACATATTGTTAATTATGTCGTGAAGCACATTTTCCTGTCGTCCCTGAATTTCTTGTTGTCTTTGTTGAAGCAGTATTGCCTCAGTCAATAACCATTTTTTTTCCCCTGCACGCTTTCTTCTCTGGATTGTTGATTCGCAGCCATAGCCTTCAATCCGCTGTCTCTGCGACGTAATTCTTTTGTCAAAATTGTTCCCATGCCGCTTATTTGGAAATGTAGCCGACGCTGCCTTCTCTTTCTAAATGGAAATTCATTCCCGTTATTTATCTCATTTCACTCCCACTCCAACAGTGTATTGTGGTACGCAACGCTTCGTTCACTCGCTAATTCACGGGGGGTTCGTTGAGTTTCGTTGGTCATGCGATGATGGGAAGAAATTGTCCACAAGTTTACTCGGTAAGCTGTCGGGCACTTGAGCGGCCGGCGGTGAAAGAAGAGCACTGTAAAGATGTACTTTTTTCTACATAAAACAATACAAAAACAGTCTCAACCAACAATCAGCATCGTGGCTCAGTGGTCGGGATACCCTTTGCTAGATGATTGCTTGCCAGTTTAATCCCCGGCGGGTGCACCTAGGAACGGGGCCTGTGTCGTGCAGCGTAGAGCCCGTATCGTCCTTAGTGGCGATGCCGCTTTTTGTCGACTAACATATGGAATGTTTTGATTGGCTCAGCGGCCTCTGATGCCACATGCAGGGTTACGGACTCGGTTGTGTGCCATCGTGCAACGGTATTCACACTGCCCACAATGCATACATTCAATCACATCAATTTGAACTGTCCAGCATAGATGACAATAATTCCATCGTTCCACCACTGCATTGTTCTCGTACACTACATATCCTATGCTGTGATTGCCTAAGATCTTCGAACAGATACACATAACAAAAATGTACTTGAGCAATTTGAGAGATTTCACTATTTTTTCTGGCCCCAACTGCACCTTTTACTCTTTTCGTACCTATTTCACAGGACCGTATGCAACCCAGTGTGCATCATAAATTATTTAATTTGAAAACTAAACGGCCTCTAACAAGAGATGCCCTAAACATAACACATGTTTCATGTAATAACCTTATCACCGATTTCCCCTTACCCTGCAGTTGTTATGGGGAAAAAATCCAAACTTCTTTCCAAAAGATACGATGTGGAACAACCTTATGAATGTTTTTAAAAAAACTACCCCTGTGCCTCATTTTGCTAATATGACAATGGTGGTAATTCTATTAGTTTTTATATTAAAATTCATGACTTTCTAGCAGCCAGTGTCTAAGACAATATTAAATTGTTCTTGCTAACTCGTCGAAATAGTTTGTGCACTTATCTAGTCGCATGCTGTATTTTATGTTGTTTTGTGAAATTCTCTCTTCTGTACTTCTGCAATCCTGCTGGGTTCATTGCAATATTGCATTACTTACAACTTTAATGGGATATCTTATCGGTCTTTTAGCACTGTCCTTCTACTCGGGCATCGGAATTTTTACTAAACTGTATTTTAACGACGTTTTACCAAAGCTGCAACAAGAATTCTTCCCGTAGGTGCACTTTGTTTCGTTTTCTTCGGCGGGAAGCTGGAAGGTACAATTATGTACCGTGTTCCGTACTGTAATGTTAGTCTGCTTGTAGATGGAAGGTACAATTCTGTACTTTATTCGGTACTGTAATGTTAGTGTGTTTGTAGCTAGAAGGTACTACTGGGTTCTCCTCAACTGGAAGCTGGAAGGTACAATTCTGTTTCAGTTGGAAGATACAGATTTGTTGACCACCATTCTCTACTTAACCTGATCTCCCTTTCAAGCTCAAAAAATTAAAGAAGAACATCGGATCTCTAATAGAACAACTGTTTCAAAAGCAACAATGGCGAACTGTCAGGTTTGGGTAGGAATGGGCAGATCAGCCCATCTCCCGAAAGGCTAGAATGGCAGGTCGGATAGTTCGGAAAGCACCTGAAACTTCAGGGCGCCGAAAAGGTCACCACGTCCCATAGTGATTTTATGGGTCAGAAAAAAGCAAAACAGTAAATGTGGAAGCAAAGGAGGCTTTGAGGAGTATGATACGTAGCGCGGGATGTCGATAGCTTTCTAGAAAGGTCTGCACGGATAAATTATCGCAGAGGGAGATTCTTGGGAGGTTTGATACGGTTTTGGAGATTCTTGGATTTGTTAATGTATATCGACTTGGTATTTACGGATGGTTTGCCGTGAGCTGGCTGATCAATTGTTTTTTCTTTTGTCCCCTTCCGTACGCCACACGTTGTTTTCACAACTAGCTACGAATGTTCTTTTCTGTTATTAAAATTACTATTTCTGAATTTCTACTAGCTGCCTTCACCACTATCTAGTTCCCTAAAATTTACTACTTCAGTATTATTTCGTATTCGCGGTGCTTCTAGTCACCCGTCACATGGTGCATGGTGGATCTGTAAAAAGGGAAATCGTAAGATGTAGTGTTTTGGATTATGTAAATGTTTTCTTAAATTGTGTAGAAAAGCACTGCTATTAAAACTTTTGTAATCATATGACGTCGCATCCTTCTTTTCGTAATCTTTGTATTACAGTCCTTTTGATCGTACTTAGATATTTTCTGCTTTGAAGAGCTGTCCAGTGAACGGGAGACATCCATAAATGAATGCCGCTCATCCAAGAGGCGATGACGCACTGAGCGTATTTCCCTGCAAGCACTTGTTGAAAGGTTTACTGGAAAGGTTGGTGAGAGTGAAAAATGATGAAACCTGATGTGGCTTGATGACCCACAGTCGACCAAAAATATTTTGGCAATTGGACATGTAGGCACCTTCCAGTGTCGACGAGGACCCCAATGTGCTCCCTTCTAAACATTCGGTAACACCTTGGAACATGTTTTGAAGAAGGAATAGATTTTTATTGCTGTTGTTAAATGGTACAAATTTCCACATCTGTCTAGTATTCGGTCTCGTATATGGTTCCATGAATGTCGTTCCACCTTAAATTGATTATGGCGGGGAAATGTTTCCTTGCAGACATTTTCAATCACCCTCAAGAGCAGTCTTGAGTAATGTAGAGCGTGTCTGGGGGTGAAGGCGTGTGCGATGGAAAGTAGTGTGATCGCTGTTGAGACAAAAACTGTAGAGATACCGTGAAGAAAAGTCAATTCTGTTGAGTTTTGAAAGCTAGCTTTTAGTTGATCTTGAAGTAAAAAATTGGTTTGGATGTGTTGTGTAGTTGTGAATTTGTGTCGTTTGGTTAAAATGGATCAGAGTGGAGGTGAACGCAATGAACAAAAATTTTGATGCAAAATCAAATAAATAACTATCTGGTTTCCGCAAGCTCGGTCTGAAAGTCCTGACTGCATTAGTTGTGGTGAGCCAATAGTAATGCCTTTGAGCACCACTAAAGCTTAGTTGTATAACTGTCATGAATTGTTATTGAGGATGACAAAATCAGTGCGTTCAAGATCAACTGCAGCTAACTATTGTCCTACAGCTGAACGAATGCAGGAATTTAAAGCGTTGAGTTGCCCAATAGAGTGTTTTGGCAACAGTATTTTTTGTTGTTTTACTTTTAATTTTCGTACACGTTTAAAAAATCATGGGCCAAGGCGTGTCTAAACGAAAAACGACAAGGAATTTTGTCTATTACTTTCAATTGACACGAAATCAATTTCGCATACAGTATGGGCGAAATTTAATTGAAAAACATTATCCATTCGGACCAAAAACATGAAGTGAAAAAATTGTAGTTTTCAAACGGCTATGCACTCGAACGCCGTAACAGCTCCACTTCCACCGTAACCTTAAAAAAGGGAAAGCAAACTCAAAACACGTACGGACGTAGCGAAAACGCACAGAAAGACCGAACACGCATCGCCTGTAAGTTAACTCGAAGCACATACCGACGAAGCGACTATTACAGCCTCTAAACCCGTAACATCTCCACTTGCGTGAACCCCTTAACATATCCACTTGCGTGAAACCATTAACATCTCCACTTGCGTGAACCACGTGCTATATCTAATTGAATGAACCCCCTAAAACTCCCACAGAGGAGCCAACTCTAATCACCTGCTCCACTCGGCATTGCAAAACGAATCCCAGCAATGCAGGAATATACAATACCGAATTCTGAAGAAAAATGTGGTGGGGTAGTAAGGATCACAACCCTAACCGCAACCACCACCCCGCTCTAATTTATCCAACGAAATCCAATGGAGATTGCGGTCACCAGAATTGGCACCCCGACCACACAACAACAGCGAACTCAACGAGAGACAAATGCCTCATCGTATGCCGTCGGAACTTCGCGTGTACTCTCGACGAGGAACAGTATTTGCACCCTACCGACAGCGATGAATGGTATAGAGAAAAAGTGACGAATTAGATTTAACAAGAATTTGGATGAGGCACTTTTAAAGTTCATTACCATTACCGGTGAGCATGTTGCAATGCACGGTACGATGCAGGCAAAATATGAGGAAAAGCTTCATGATTTCATCTATACTGTTCCAGATGACCTTCTGGAGGATGTGCAAATGCCGACCTGGAAAACGTGTAGTGACCGCTTCAAAAAGATTATTGAGGAACACTGTGTAAACCGGGCAACGAACGAGCGTGCGAATGGAATTGATGAAGAGTACGGAGAGAGGGAGCAATTGCTTGGAAATTTATTGTTTGTAGTTGACGAACATGAGGAAAATATGAGGGATAGTAGAGAAGAGAAAACGGCAATGGGGGAACGTCTTTCGGGAGGAGGTGAAGAAATTACGTAGCGCTCTATAACGAGGGATAATTCGACTTCGAAGGATGAAAGTTATGGTGATGATGCATCAAATGCTATGATTTCTGCTAATAGAAATAGGAGAAGCAACAATGATGAATCAGATGACGAAGTCATCTTCATTTTAAAAGAAAGTTCAAAAGAGCATCATATTATTGACTTGAAACGAGTAAAACAAGAAGGGTCTCGGCTGGACTCAGGAAAGAAACGCCAGAAGGAGAAGTAATTTAAAGTAGAGAAGGATCGGGAAACTGTAGTGCGAAAGTAGGATTTGCATGAGAAACGCCTCAAGTTAGACGAAATACGTTTGGAAATGGAACGTGAGGACCTTCAAGAAAATAATGTTGAACAAAGAGGGTTTATTGGAGTTTTATCCGCTTTGTGGGAAAGTCTGAAAAGAAAATAATAAGTTTACTAATTCAAGTATTAGTTGAGGGAAGGAGGTTTTCATTGAAATAACTCAATGATTTGGCCATACCTATGTAAGCGAAACTTAATATTCCATAATAAAATGGATGACTGGTACAGCAAATTTATCGGTGCTTTCTTCGCTTTCAAGGATCTGGCATAATATTTTGAACTCCACGTTTGTTTAGTGTATTCGTAGTTACACTCACCTGCTGTCCGTGCGGCACTTATGTCTTTATTAGAACAAGCCTCTTCTGCTGTTGCAGTTGCCCTACTATAACGTACAATTAACAACGGCCTAACAGCATAAGCTAGGTCCCCATAAATATAAAATTGCCTTTCATTTATAGTGAGTGCGTTTGAAATTGTTTTGAACAGTCTGATGTTTCTATATAACCTCATATAATGCATCCGTCCATCCTCGGGCCCGTGTATGTGAAAAATAAAGCCGTCGGGGGTGGTGATTGTCTGATAAATTAAACAATGAAATCGTTTATGTCCTGAATAACAGGATCGTTGTATGTGGTTCGGCCCCGACGGCCTTGAAATTTGAAATTTAGTTCCGTCTATAAGTCCTCTACAGAAATCTATCGGTGCACCGTTATCTCTTATTACATTTGCATATAATGCTGCACGTTTCCTTACAAATTCGGTACGAAATGTAGTTATAAGATGTCCCCAGTTTTCTATAAAACTTTAAACGCATTCCCAAAATACTTCAGAAAGTACTGGATTCTGCAATCCGAATGTATACTCCAGATCCGACCATTTGGTCGGCGAGACTAGCCGACGAAGAAATATACATGTTGCTGTGATAGGACAGCAGACATAACTTCTTCTGCTCGTCTCGTCAAAAAACCAACTAGTTCACTTATGATAACGATTTCTTTTGTCGTAAAACTAAAATCAGTAAGAGTCCTTTGAGAAGAATACACATTTATGTCGAAATGTGTATTTCTGACTCCTCGTCTTTCGGCTCGTAGGAATCCTATATCTTCCTTTATTTGTTTTGCCTCTTTGTAGATGTACCATGTCACTGCTGGATCTGCATCAAGGAAGGAGGAAAGAAGAACATACTTTGTATCCCTTTTAAGCTTCCTCTTGCACTTCCTTATTTTGAAACCTGTTTGTCTCATAATTAATTAGTAATCTCTTTTTCTTGTTGCTACTGTCACTTATTTTTGTAGTTTATTATTATTATTATTATTATTATTATTATTATTATTATTATTATTATTATTATTATTATTATTATTATTATTA
>JAULBU010019034.1:0-19993 GCA_032358235.1 Odonthalia washingtoniensis | reverse complement strand
TACCTGGAGGAATGGTTCGTGCCCATCTTCAGGAGCTCTTCATCACACTTGCACACGCCTATCACCCATACCAACACCTACAGAACGCACTTTACCCCAAGTGATCTCAAGAGACTCCACCAATCTTTCTTCCACCCAACCCCAGCGAAATTATTCAGCCTACTGCAACGAAAAAGTCCAACTGAGGCTGAACTATCAACACTAAAAATTCTCAACGACATCTCAAACCGATGGGATCCATGCCAAAGGATCGAGTCGGTGCCGTTACGCTTCAGAGTATCATTCGGCTCTGATGGCGCTCGTTTTAACAAGAGAATTTTTATGGATGTATTCTACATAACGCTTAAAAATAAAAAGAATGGCTTTCTTCATATAATCGATGAAGGGACGCACTTCTCAGCCGCAACAAGACTTAAAAATGTGAAAACAAGGACCTTCTGGTATGCCCATAATCAAAGCTGGACTGTGGTATATACTGGTCTACCGAACCGAATAATCGTTTAACAGGGCAGCAATTTTGGGGAATCCTTTATATAGATGGCATCAATAACAGTGGAACGAACAGGGATTGAAGCCCATAACGGCCTCATTATCTCCGAGAGTTTCCACGAACCCATCCTTTCGGCCATGCGTAAACTTGCAATGGACCATCCGGAAAGTGATTCCGACCTACTGCTCGCCCTCAAGACCAAAGCGATGAATGATACGGCCGGTCCGGATGGCCTCGCCCCGTCAGCTCTCCTTTTCGGAGAATTCGGACGAGTTAACATGCCGGAAAAGTATGACCGCAGAATGACAACTGGTGAATGTACTAGCGTTGCCTTTGGAGCAAGGGCTGAGATGAAAAAAATTCATGGACAAGCTGCGCATAAAAAGAGCGCTCGACACAATTTTCTGCGAGCGACGGACGCGACATATGAAAATGGTGATGCAATCTTGGTATGGCACGAAAAGGGACATTCGCAGAAAAATGGAGGAGTCTTCGGACCTTTTCAGGTTTCTTCTTTCGATGAGAAATGTGAACTGGTACATGTATTTGATATACCTCGAAAATAAAGAAGACCTTATTCCATCTCTTAACTTAAGTCGTACATCTCTCCTAGCACTCTTTCAACGGACTTCTTGAAGACGATCAACGCAAGAGTTACGTCGTACCGTACTACCTCTTTCTCTGATGACGTTTTTCTTTCCGAAATAATCCCCCTTGAGGATCCCAGGAGCAAAGCTCCTGCGATGCTGAAGGCGATAAAGGAAGAGATTTCAAATCTCACTAGGCGTAAGACTGTTCGCGGTATACTCAAGGGGGAAGTACCCGATAACGCGAATGTGTTACCAGGGCGGTTTGTCATAACGCTCAAATCAACAATAGATGGAAGCGCAATAAATAAGTCGCGTTTTGCGATCGGTAGCCATCGGGATAAGCTTAAAACATTTATGGTCCACTCATCACAAACGATCCAACCTGCATCTATCCGACTTCTACTCACACTGGATTCAATTCATGGCTTCTCCGTTTGGACATCCGGTGTTACGCAGGCGTGTCTATAGTCAGAAATACCCCTCGTAATACATCTCTTCTTGGATTCCAACGTACCTGAACTGAATCGACCGCCTGATGAGTGCATTCAAATCTTTCAACCATTGTATGGCCTCTCAGAATCAGATAATTCATGGTTTCAGACTTTGCAACCCCACAACCTACTCGAACTCAAGATGCAACAACTGGATTCATATTCACCATTCTTCTACCTCTACGACAGCAACGGTCTCTGCGGCATCTCCGGCACGTATGTCGATGACCTCCTACGTGCAGGAAACGATTCGTTTCGCGAACTGTCTTTAAAATCAGAACAAACGTTCGAGATAAAACCTGCGTCTCAATTTCCATGCGATTTTTCTGGTTTTCGGTTACTATTCAACAACGAAGTAACAGTTCAACAAACACAACGGCACTACATGATCAAGTTGGAATTTCTGGAAAATGATGCTACTTTCACAGAGTTCAGATCTATGAGAATGAAACCTGCATGGATCGCGCATACGCGACAAGATTGCCTACATGAAATCTAAAGATTAGATCAGGTGACAGCAACTACATATACAAACTCTCCAACTACATTCACACAGCATTTAAACAAGGCGATCCGTTATTCGAAAAGGTACGATGTTCAAATCTCTTTTCCATCACTCGAATCTACTTCAATCAAAGTAATCGGCTACAGCGATTCCTTGTTGGCAACAACTTGGATTTATCTTCGCAACTCAGTTACATTCTCTTTATTTCATACTCGTCCTACGATACGATACCAATCACGGGCAAGTCTTACGAATAGAAGCAATTGTTCCGTTCTGCGATAGCCGCCGTAGTCATCTCATTTTCAGACTTATTCGACAGATCATTCACCCTGGTCAACAAACTCAGCATACTATTCAAACGCGATGTGCAACTGGACCTCTTCACTGACATTAAGTCCCTTTTTAACATCATCTCAAAAGGGTCCCGTACTTCAGAAAAGAGGTTAATGCTCAACGTAGCAGCTGTGCGACAAGGTCTCAAGCGCCGCGAAATTTCTAACATCGGTCTCGTCAAGTCTGAATCGAACGTTGCGGACGGCCTGAAGAATCCAATGGCACAAGCCTCTCTACGGAATATTCTACAAACCTCTTCCCACTCACCGTCCGCAGTACAATGGATGATAAGACACGCTTTGCATTCAACCTGACACCCCTTCACCACCAACTTAGTTATCCATTCAGCCTAAAACTCTACTAAATTAAACCACATCATTACCTTCTGACAAAAATACTACTTCTTCATCATAACTCATGCAACTTACTTAACACACTGCTTTCTTTCAAGCCTCAACACCTTAACACTCAGCAACATCATTTTATTCATAATAAAACATGAAGTTTTAAAAAAGAATGGAAATTTTCTCTCACGCGACAAACCCGTAATGGATAAATAATATAATAGTTTTACCCACATCCCGGCGGTTACTCACTAAGCTGTTCATGGCCAACTTTCTGCATACGCCCCACCAGCCGTCCATCAAATTCATCATGAAACATCAGGTCCTTGATGTCATATCACCCCGCCGGTCGTTTCTTTAAACTCTCCATGCGAACCTTCATCACACGACCCGCCGTTCGTTTACCAATATTTGATGTACAATCCTTCAGTTACCGCGCCACCGGCCGCCCATCATTGTTTAAGGTAAAATTTCCGCGTTGACCGCGCTATTCAGCACACGTCGAGATATGTATTCTCAGCAATCTAATGATATATTGAAATATCATTTCGGTAACAGATGCATACTTTCATGATACTGAACAAACGAATAGGAGGACTGATTACCTCACGTGATCTACCCATTCACACAATGGTTTTATAATTCAAACCAGCAACTACCCACACTAACATAAGGACCTCACAGTAACTCTATTATTCAAATAACTGACCACAATGGTATGTGAAATGTGTACATTCCACGCACAACAATACATCCAACAAGGTCGCCACTGAAAATATCTACGTTAATCTTGACTACCCACAAACACTGTGGACAGTCTTTCTTCAAGGTTGACCTAGCTACTGTAATCCACGTGTGTGTAGACTACAAGCTTCCGACAACATAGATCACTACTGTCTCCGCTTTTAACGTCCTTATTACGAATAAGAATGCCACCAGCACCCTTCCTCTCTTCTCTTTTCTCTCTGTTTGGTACATTACTTTTCAACAATTAAAACTAGTTTAATTTGCTGTTACCGCCCGGGTATTGGTATCGTTTCACAAAAATTCACCAAACCCTATATTGATACGGGACTCGTGCATACCGTACTACTTACCATAGCTGTCTACTCACTGTCCTTCTCTGCATTCACCTACACAGGCTACCAACCTCCCCTACACTACATCACATTTCAAAAGATAACCTCTATAACTGCATAGAACATCATCCGTACTCTTCAAAATTTCAGTACAGTGCATCCTTACCTCTTATCCACGCTCATCCCTCTGACCTCAGTAACTAAATAGCTTAGGTACTGTAGTCGCCTTAAAATCCACATTACGAATCAAACTTCATAATCCACCTCGTATACACCCGTAGATCCACGTGGTAATATTCAACCAACCGACGCTGATAGATATCGTCCTGAACATTGCCGTTTCCCACAAATCAGTATCCTTCGACTCACATACCCGACAGACTTTTGGACTGATTAAAAACGACATTCTACGTCATGCAAATACAATAATAAGAAGAGATTGAACACTATGCGACATGCTACAAATGGAAACGGTTATCAGCAGCCCACAGACAGATCCGATGCCCATTCCGAAGAACTGAGGTGGAAATAGTGTACAGCTATGAGCCCGACTGTACGATTTTCATTAATCAACGTCTCTTCAAACCTTTGGGACAGGTTACTGATGTAAAAGTTACAGCAAATCATTTGGTAACCGTATCAGAAGAAATTGGAATTGGCGCTGTACGTAAGGTAATCTGGATGCTTCTGTTAGATTCTTTTCGTGTAGATGTTGTTCGTAACCACATAAATGATTTGAAGATATGCATGTCAATTGTGGACAGAACAGTAGATCGGAGTCTAATCGAAAAAGGATTTCAAAAAATGGAGGTACCATACAACACTGCGTCAGACGACAATAGAATATCTTTCCCATACCAAAATGACGTCCTTGATGTGTTAAGTACACAAATTAATGTCGCTAGTGACATATATGTGACATGTAGACATTGTTTCAACGAGGTTGACCGTGATTATATCTCACATCCCCTGCACTCTCAATTCTTTGCACAGTTGTACAGGTCCATGAGAAACCATGTAATGTCAAATGAAAGGTCTGCAATTGAGTGGAATCAAATTAAAGACATGTCGCCGAAGTCCTTCGTTGGAATCTTAGAGATTTATAGAGATAAAACAGCAACAAATTTTAATTCGAAATCTTTAGTTGGTTATCCAATTCATGTCACATTTTTGAATATGTCCGTAGAATTCAGACGACTTCTGATAGACCATTGTATACTTCAGTTGGCTTTCTTCATGTTGGCTTACAAGTACTGAATTCAGAAAAAGTCACAGAGGCTTACCGCGGCAATAGCCACACATACAGTGATGACATTATTGCGAGTGACAATCACGTCCTGCTGACCTCGTCAGTGTTTGGTCAAGATGATAAAATGGTTTCGTTGCATGACGCAATTACTACTTGTTTTGCAGTTAATTGAAAATTACATGGAAGGTTTTATGTTACGTACAAGCAACAAAATGGAATGGAATTTCTTCCCTGTCATAGTGTCATACTTCTGTCACATACTAGAAATGGAAGATATGTCTGGAGTTCTACATAACTTCACCCCCACACTTCCATGCGTGAAATGCTTAGGGACTTCAGCCAATTTCAAATTTGGTACAATATCTGCATTATCGCCTCCCAGAACCGTAGACTATGTATGAACCAGAAGGGATGCCGTTACCACTTTGTTGAAATCAGAAAATACAGCGTCGTCAACATTACAGAATAATTTTTTACAAAGGGAGGCACAACAAATTCTACAGGACATTTCTGTCGCTCCATGGGTCTCATTTCTGGAGAAGCTGGAGAAGAGACATCCGTACCTACTTCTTCCAGGTGTGTTGCCAATGTGTACGTATGATCCATTGCATAACCTTCATCTCGGTACTTCTGAAGAAATAAAAACTTGTTTCATAACATATTTCTCAAGTCCTTTTTTAGCAATGAAATGCATGGGCAAACGGAGGAACGGGAAACAATTTTGGACAAGGCGCGTGGAATTGTTACGGGCTTGTAATTCACTTCTTGCTGCAATAGAAAACCAGTTCGGTGCACTCGGTTTACATGTTGACTTTTCAACAAGGGAGGAGCCTCAACAGCTGAACTCTTTCTTTCTACGTAGTTCAATTCGACGAATGTTGGAGGGAAAAGATCATAACTGTTTGGATATAGTTTTTCTCTTTTGTGGCGGGATGTATTGACAGATTCACTGATCACCAGGATCGTCTGTGTTTCCGGAACCGAATGCCTATCTCCAAGCGGTGAATTTCTACGGATATTCCATGGAATTATTCCTTTATTTCAGAGATATTAACTCCCGCATTGGATCTTTCGTAGAATGGGCATTCAAACATCACAGTTTTTCCTTGCGCATTTATATTGTCAAAAACTGGTAATTTTATGAACACCCGGCAACCAGTGTTTTGTAGTTACATGCAGTTGTGATAAATAATCGTGAAAATGATGTGGGCCCCAATTTTGATCATTGCTGTAACCACTTTTTAATCCTATTTTATGAAGACAGTGATTACAGTAGTGCGTATATGGCGGCAAGCAATACAAAAATATCAGAGAGGAATGCAGGAAAGTGACCAGCAATGAAATTACTGTACGCCATGAATTTCCATAGTGATGAGCTGAAAGAGACGCATTCACATTTACTTGAGAGATTATAAATGTATCGTGTCCGTTATAATGTAATGGACACGTTCACATAAATGATGCAAATAAGGTAATTAGAATAGATAACAAATGGAAGAGGTTTCATAAGAATATGATCTTAAGTAACCAACAACGTGGTGACAACTTGTATATATATGGTACATGTTCAAAACTTACGTGAGAGATTATAAATGTAACTTGTCCGTTACATGATTTAACGGACATGTTCAAATCAAAGATGCCCATTAGGCGATTGGAATCAATAATAAATAGAAGGGATGTTTTAAGGATATGAATTCAAGTAACCAACGACGTGGTGACAACTTGGATATGTAGGGTACATGTTCAAGTTGTGAACATGCCGTTGAGCAATTTATAAAAACCCTTTCACCTGTTCAGATTACTTCTATGATAATTTGAAGAGGTGAAAGAGTTTGCATAGCAATAATATCCAACGTACATCCAATGGTTGTAAAATGTATATTTAAGAGAATTTTTGCATCAGTTGTCAATTTTTTATCTCCTTCCTTTCCATGCCAGACATTCTTGTAACTACCATCCTCACAAAGTGCGGAAAGGTAAGAAATCGTTTTCGTTATTAGTTGTTAGCTGTTAGTTTTTTAAATGTTAGAATTTGTGTTCCCCAAGTGTGGAAAGGTAGGAAGTCGTTTGCTACGCTGTGGAGGTTGGGAAGTATAACATGACTTCCTGCCAGAGCCAGTGGCCCTCACGAGACCGAAAACGCTTACGTACGTTTTCATATTTGGGTAGAATGAATCGTTGCAATGACTTGTTGGATTTTGTTATTAGTTGTTAGTTTTTCTGTTACCAACTTGGTAAGGTTGAAATGTAATCTATTTTCTACCGTTGCGCACTTCAAGTGTGTAAGGATAGGATATAGGTTACGTTACGATATAGTTCACTGTGAAAATGGAGGCATCTCTACTACAGATGCCTCCATTTTCAAAGTGATTACCCCACCTACCCGTACATGATTGTGAGGAATAATTATGTATGGGTAGGTGAGTGTGGTAATTTGTTCAAGCGTTATTTGTACGAACTGTCCATGTTGTGTTGAAGTAATCGCAATTTATGGTTCCTCGCATCTTAATGGATCAAATTAGCTATTGGAATGTTATATTCTCAGAATGACAGCCTGACATTGTACCGTAACATGACAGGCTGTCATTTTGAGACATATGACAAGTAATAAAGTATATTTTTATCCTCAGAATACAACTTAGATATTGTTACTTTCACCATGAAAGACTGTAATGGCATTGACAGTGTATAGTGAAATAATTTATATTAGTTTACTAAATGTAGTTATAGTGATAAGCGTGTACTGCAGTGTACATAAGAAGAGACAACTTGAAGATAAAACGACAGGAAAAAATGAAAATAAAAGTACTAGCTGTCTTCAACGTGATGAACATGATCTAATCAGGACCGTAATCATTGAAAAGTTCTTGACAAATTGCAATAAGACATAAAGCACTAATCTCCAAAGTTTTGTAAGAGATTGTAGACGCATCAGTTCTCAACTTTCTGTTTTGAACGGGAGCGCAATTTGCAGTTCTTGGATTATTCAATCTGTCGTTACCCGAAGATTTATCTACAGGGAGGTAATAGAAATCTTTATTGTATCTTGTAATGCAACAAAGGGCAGCTACAATCCATGCATTTTTTTTGATCCATCACTTGCTGTGAATTTGTGTGAACAATTGGCACCGTATTTCAGGAATTGAGCCTTAGGTAACGAAAGTAAACCCTCACCGTATGTTTTTGTAATTGAATTACTCCCGCCGGTATTTCCGTAAACAAATGTTCCATAGTGAGGACCAATGCAAAACCTTCATCAGTTATCTTTTCTGCGAAACCCCCCAGACAAACTTCATCATTTTTGATTGTGGATGTTTTCAAGGGAGACCCTAATGCCCCTGCTTCTATTGCAAGAAATATATTCGTAAATATCCCATCAAGGATTCGCTTCCATGCTATTTTCCACTTTTCCCACGGTATGGTAACACCGTTTTCATACAAAGATGCGTCCCCAATGGCTTGTGGAATGAAGTGACGAACGTGCTTAGGAAATGTCTAAACTGTGGAAAGTCCAGGAGGGATATTCCATACGTCCCTTCTTTTTGACGACAATGGCTTCCAGCCCTTCCAAATATTGTTGTGCTGCAAGAAGGCCATCTTGGGTGCCCTCAATTTTGGATTCATCGTTGATTAACTGACGAGCGAAAACTTTGACCAGCTATGTTCAGCAGCATTCTGAACTGTTATCATCCATATCACCACCGACAAATTTCCTATGTTTTGGAAGAGGAATACATGAAATTTCCACATAAAATATACCGTGGCATGGATCCACAACCAACTCACCAGGATGGGTAAATTTGAGGATAATATCCATCATCCACTGTCTTGAATTTTTCTCTGCTCGGAGCATTGGTCTCCGACCAGGAGACTTCGTCTGAGATGGAAATAATAACGTTTCATCGATAGGGACCCTTGCGATGTTATTCATTTCATTACATGTTGCGGGATGAACAGAAGTAATGAACACAGAACGACTGTAGTTTATCCCTTTCATAGCGTGATCCCATACCATACCATTATTCCAAAAGTGTACTGTATGTGAAACCACGGAGACATGGGTGAGGCAGGGTGTTCTTGAATCTGATACAAAGTAACCCCTTGTATTCGTGCAATAGAGCGGTGTTCCCTCCACACTGAAAACGCTTATTTGAGTCTTGTATCCTTTTCAAATTTTATCATCTTCGGGGTTTTCCTATGGTATTAATTCCTTCTTCGACTTAATGTGTTGAACCTAGGAAGAAAAGTTCATTGCCGAACCAAACACATGTGCTTGAATTCCTAGTGTCTAAACATTTTCCGATAAATTTACCAATTCTTTCACGTCTTTTACCGTGAACTGATCGTGATCTGAATTTTAATAGTCGTCGGTATATCTAATGTTGTATTGTGGTTCTGTTAGAATAAAATGAACATTATCTTGTAGAGTCTGACCCATAGCATCTTCGTTTGTGACAGAAAGGGACATAAAATCGCAGTGATAGCAGCAACAGTAATTATGGATACATAATTTCAGCACTTCCATTGATTTCAATCCCATTGTAGTCCCCTCATCTGAAACTGCTGGTTCGACATCGTTTTTCATCCTTAACTTCTGTCGGTATATCTGAAGATTGGTTTGGGGGGTTTTCATTTCTTGGTTGTCACCAACTTTAGATTTCTTTATATTTCTTTGCAATTTTTCATAAGACGGTGAACATCTACGATTATCATTACCGGTTTCTGATTCCTCTGGAGGGGAAATATTCTCATAAACGTCTTCGATAATTTGCATAGTGTTACTAACTGGAACGGATACGTTTAAAGGCTTGGAGAGATGAGCAGGTATACCAGAAAATCATTGCGGCAATTCCGAACTGTGCGGATCATAAAGGAAAGATTTCAGCTTTGGAGTTGATTCCAAGTTGAAATCGGGGTCGTACAATGAGATGTTGCACAATATTTTATGTAGATTGGTAAAACATGAAGATGCGATTTAATGAAATTCTGAGTCCACTCTGTTTGTTCTTTTTCGAGCTTGTTTGGATACCAATTCTTCGATAGTGACTGGTTCATAATCTGCCGTAAATGTTGTTTCTTGAGTAACTAGAGAAAAACCATTGTGCCTTGTAGAAAAATCGTTGAATCTTGATGTTGTTGAGTTTTAAAATGTGTACGGTGACACCATTGGCCTTACTAGATGCATGTAGATTGATGTTACCGGTCTTGCCCACTCTTTGAAAGTTGTTTGAGAAAAGAACCCTATTCTAGTACCAGTGAAATGTATGATGCTGAGAATATTTCTACTACGCATCTTAGAATTTTTTCTCGACAATGTCTCCGAGACAAATGAAATATTGTATTAAAATAAGAGACCTTCGACAGTTGTTTGGATATACATATTGAATGGGTTCCGTCTAGGTCTTTTCCAAGTTGACTGGATGGTCATGTGAATGAATGTTGGATCAACTAAGAATCCAGTTGAAGTGAAATTGTCAGTGAACAAGTCAGTGAACATTGACAGTGTGCGTTCATCTCTATAACTATATGTGTATATGGTTAGAGACACACGTGCTATCTGACGGACTTGCTGATATCCCATTTCTGCTGGGACCTTGTCACCATTAGCTCCTAAAAACTGGAATACCGATTTTTCCAAACCCTTTTTCTGTCATTCGCCTTGCTTGAAAAACGTGTTGTTATGTGCTTGTAGATATGGTCGTCATGCAACCTCAACCATTCCAGATAATTCTTGAAGTTGGCATTCCTGTAGTTGAATTTATCTTTGAAATATGAACCGGAAAAACTGTCAATAAAGGAAAACAGCATGAAACGAGTGAATTCAGATTCACCAGCTGAGTTTCTCCCAGTAGAGCATTTTCTAGTAGAGGTTGAAGATGACATGTTGTGGTTTTGCTCAGTTCCGTATTCAAAAAGAATTTTAAAACTGTTGAGGAATGGGATGTAGAACGTTAAAATTGATTATAAAATGCTTGTGGCTGATGTTGGTGGAGATGAATATATGGAGTGTGAAGTTGCTGTTAAAATGAGCAAATTGCATGGCATTGCTTTTAAGTTTACTTTATGTGTGTACATGTTCATGGTGCTGATATGATGATTTTGAAGAAAGTTTTCTGCAAAGGTATGATAACGCCTGTTGAAGGTCGTAATAATCGAGTAGAGGCACAATCGTCGATGTTGATGGTGGAATAATAGGAACAAACGTGAAGAATGTAACGTAACGGTAGTAGTACCGCGATGATATTTCCCGTAAAGTTATATAATGTTGTGATCTGGTATATATTGTAGAAAATTAAAAATTGAATTTTCCGCACGGCGTTGAGTTGGGCCTGTTTGTCCTAGAGGAACAGAAAAAAAAACTGTTAAACTTTTCTTCCATATGGAGGCTGAACATTGCAGAAAATTAAATAAATAATTTTTTGTTGTAAATTAAATTAATAAACTAATTGATGTTTTGCTGTAAAACATCAATTATTTAATTTTTTGCAAATTTTCGGCCTCCATATGGATGAAACGTTTTTGCAGAAAATTAAATATTTACTTTTTGCAACAAAAAATCAATTATTTAATTATCAACTGTACGAAAGAGACTATAATGTACCTATTGGATGCAGCTGAAGATTTTTTGGGGAGCCCAACAAAGGGAAAATTTGATGAAACTTTCTTCTGTCGGCTTGGTAATAATTTCTCAAGTTCTATGTAGTCATTGTTGGAAGCAATTGCAGACGTTTAGTGTGATTTACCAGAAGAAGAATTTACTAAGACAAATCAGGAACTAATTGACGTTGTCATCCAAGAGATATTAACAAGGAAGCAAACTGTCCGTGCGACCTTTTGCAATCACATTAGACTTTTCAGTATGGTGTTGAAAATAGGTCTGGAAAACTTTCTACCTGTACACGTGCTGTCCATGACAGACTTGTCGAAAAAGGTAGTACTTTTTAAAAGAAATGAGTGACGTAGGGAATATAGGAAAGCAAACAAGAGTAATGGGTGCCCATGGAAGTATTCCAGAACATACGAGAAGCAAGAAAAGGAAACAACGTGAAATTATTTACCTACACAATAGTGTTGAGGAAAAACCTCGAGCCAAAACACAGAAGGAAAACGCAAAGAATCCCATGTAGTCCGACATGGAAGAAGACACGCCAGAGATTGATGCACCCGCAAGTAGTAGAATTTCAACGTCAACAAAACGAAACGTTTTTCCTTTTAATTCAACATCAACAAAACGACATGATTGAATGGAGTAGCCCTTTGCACGGTTTACCATGGGAAATGACATCGGTCCCTATGATAACAAACCACCTCTAAATGTTATGCCACCAGGATGTAGTGCTATGTGTAATAGAATAAGCAAGATGTGAACAGATGTAGTGACCATTGAAGAAATGCTACAAACCGAATACACAATGTAACAGAGAATATTGTCAATGGAGTTACGAGGAAGTGAATATGTCAAGAAACACGGGCCAGAAAAATAAAGATTGACAGGATGGATGGAGAAGGCAAGAAAGTAGTGAATGTCGAAATTTTATATGGCACGAAGACTCTGATGAAGTCGGCACTAATCCCAGATTCTCATCGTGCGCACGTTTTTTCATGTATGCTCAATTAGTAGCATTGAGAGAAATTGCTTGGGAGTGGGCTGCTTACATGCAAGCAGAACATATGGAAATTCTCAGAGATCACACAGAATCGGAGAAATGGTTACATGCAACAAGGAATGGTGAAGGAAGCTGTAGACTTACTTCTGCAGGAAGAAAGAGCAATTGGATATTTAAGGGTACTGAATTCTGCAGAGTATTTCTGATCCTTTGGACATGGATGAGACAATGAGAAAGAGGTATATAGAAGAGTTTCAGGAAAACTATGACTTTCCTGCACAGACAAGTAGTGAACTTTTTACCGAAATTCAAACATGGTTTCCGCGAAGAGGTACTGAAATATGAAAGCAATAGAGATAATTGGAGTACAATTATCAACACTGGTAATTCAAGAAATGAAAAACATGACAATCAATGGCATTGGCCGTTACTCCAGTACAAGAAGTCTACCTGAAAATCAAATGGAAAGTTATCTAGATTATTTATCGATTGCTAAACGCCGTGCAGAAATGGACATATGGATTGGAATGTTGGTCACCTTGTTGAATCTAGATAACAATTGTAGATGGCCGAAAAAAATTCCAAACGATGGGGGCCGCTTTCTCATCACTGGTAAGGATTACCCACCACAACATGGTCACAATGACTTCGTCGTCAGGAAGAGTGGTTCCCCCAGTTACTTCACAATTACAACTGCTAATGAAGGTGCATCGTTATGGATAGATCCTGCGTCCCTTAGTTATGTCCAATTCAGCCAGGACGAAAAGAACAGAATTGCAAGTAGCTTCGAAATGCATGAAATTCAAATCCCCCAAAGTCTATTTTCATTGGTGGTCGTTACGTTCAGCATGCAGGGCCAGGTTGGAATGGAAGAGGTGCCCTGAGGTATCATACGGATATTATCCTGGACGGTAGCAAAAATTTGAAAGATGTTATTTCATACGGATATCGATGCAGTTTTCGCCGGAAAGGTCAATGGAAATCTGTCACATTGCAAAGTTCAAGCAGTCCTTCGAGTCGTGGTCATAGCGACGGAGAACCCGATGAATTTGATAATGGCCGTGAAGATGAACCTCAAAATATGGATGATTGGGGAATGGCAGATGTTGAAGTGTCACCGTTAGGTTGACAATTTCTCCTTGAATGAAGTTATCTTTGTTTACCTTGCATATATAAGTTTATTTCTACCTATATGAAAAAGTAAATTGTACGTTTGTTCTCAGAAAAGGTTATAGTTAAATGTGTACTACACATATAGTTTATGTTCCTGTCAAAGTTTTGCAATGTCATGTATTTACTTAATACAATCTGTCATCTTACATACACATTGCCGACACTAAAAAAAATATAAAAAGTTTTCCGCCTTATGATTTTTCCATCCATAGATGGCAAAATTTTGCAGAAAAATTGAATAATTGATTTTTTACAACAAAAAATCAATTATTCAATTTTCTGCACTTTTTCGGCCTCCATATGCAGGGCAAAATTTTAACAATTTTTAGATTGGAACCTGATTATATTTCTTTTGACTACTTACAGTGGCAGAATCTACTACTGTTACTGGCAGTACAAAGTACGAAATATCGGTGAGTAAGTTGGTCCCTATTAACAAATATTCTACCGGTATTCTAATGAACAGACGAATGTGACCTCGACCTCTATTGCTCTGGATCCGACATTCAACTATAATGGTAAAGAAAATATTCGTCTGCTACACAACACATTGCACATACTCGACAGACGTTTGGGCTGGTTACAAACGACATAGCATGTCATGCAAATACAATAATAAGATGAAATTGAACACTATGCGACATGCAACAAATGGAAACTGTTATCAGCAGGATACGGACAGATCCGATGACCATTACGAAGGACCTTACGTGGAAAGAGTTTAAAGCTATGAGCCGGACTGTTTGCTTCCTTATGATCAACTTCCCTTCGAAACTTCGTAACAGGTCACTGATGTAAAAGTTACAGCAAATCATTTGGTAACGTTGTCAGAAGAAACTGGAATTGACGCTGTAATTAAGGTAATCTAGATGCTTCTATTAGATGCTTTTAGTGCAAATGTTTTTCGTAACAACATAACTGATTGGAATAAATTCATGTCAATTGTCGGGACAGAACAGTAGATCGAAGTTTAATCGATAACGGATTTCGAAAAATGGAGGTATCATACCGCACTGCGTTAGACGACAATAGAAAATCTTTTCTATACAAAAAGACGTCATTGATGTGTTACGTAGACAAATAAATATCGCTGGTGCAACAGATGTGAAATTTAGACCTTGTTTCAACGAGGTTGACCGTGATTATATCTAACTTCCTCTGCACTCCGAATTCTTTGCACAGTTGTACATGTCCATAACAAGGCATGTAATGACAAATGAAAAGTCTGCAATTGAGTGGAATAAAAGTAGAGACATGTTTCCGAAGTCCTTCGTTGGAATCTTACAGATAAATATCGATAAAACAGCAACAACTTTGAAGTCGCAATCCTTAGTTGGTTATCCAATACATGTCACATTTTTGAATATTTCCGTACAATTCAATCGTTTTCTGAGAGACCATGGTTATACTTTAGTTGGTTCTCTTCCTGTTGGGTTGCAAGGATCAAATCCAGAGAAAGTCATAGAGGACTAATGCGGCAATAGTGAAAGAGACAGTAATGACATTATTGCGATTGACGATCACGTCCCACTGACCTCGTCAGTTTTGAATCGAGATGATAAAATGGTTTCGTTGCATGAATCAATGACGAGTTCTTGCGCAGTTAGTGGAAAATTACATGGAAGGTTTTATTGTATGTATAAACAACAATATGAAATGTAATTGCTTCCCTGTTATAGTGTCATACTGCTGTGAAATACTAGGAAGGAAAGAAATGTCTGGAGTTCTACATAACTTTACCACCACACTTTCATGCATGAGATGCTTGGGAACTTGAACCGATTTTAAGACAGGTCCAATACCTGAATTATTTCCTCCCAGAAATGTGGACTATGTATGAACCAGAAGGGATGCCGTTACCACTTCGTTGAAATCAGCAAATACAGCATCATCAATAGTACAGAAGAATTGTTAACAAAGGGAAGCACAGCAAATTCTGCTGAACATTTCTATCGCATCATGGGTCCCATTTATGGAGAAGCTGGAGAAAAGACATCCGGACCTACTTCTTCCAGATGTGTCCTAAATGTTTACGTATGAACCATTTCATAACCTTCATGTCGGTACTTCTAAAGAAATCAGAATTTGTTTCACGGCATATCTGTCAAGCCCATTCTTAACTGTGAAATGCATGTACAAACGGAAGAACGGGAAACAATTTCAGACACAGCGCGTGGCGTTGTTACGGGCTTGTAATTCACTTCTCAATTCAATAGAAAACCAGTTCGGTGCACTCGGGTTTCATGTTGACTTCTCAACAAGGGAGAAATCCCAACAGCTGAACTGTTTCTTCCTAGGTAATTCAATTCGAGGAATGTTGGAGCTAAAAGATTTAAAATGTTTGGATATGATTATCCATTTCGCGGCATGATATGTCGATAGAGTCACAGGTTACCAGGTTGATTCTTCTTTGTCAAACATTTGCACAAATTACATAACATTAATTTAATATTTTCTATTCGACAATAACTCCTTCGGATGGTCACATGAATCGATAGCTGTCATCGGAGACAGATTTACTATTCTCAAATTGCAATTCATAGAAACATTTCAGAAACATTGCATACTGGATTCGATACATTGAAGTTCCATTTACTAAACCACATGGTAGAAGACCTCTCTAGGTTTGGAATTATAAATATTATTGATGCATCACCTTATGAACACTTCAATACATTCTTCAAACAGTCATATAGGTCTACTTACAAAAGCATGGAAACAAGAATGGATGAAACTGTGAAAAATATGGTACAAACAATTTCAAATATACGTCGAAGTTCAACACATGCTGCGTTTCCAAAACAACTTTCCATCCAGATTTCTATACCTCATTCGATAGGGACGACTACTACGGCTAAAGGTGAAACACATTTATCACCATATTTCGTACTGGACGGTATTTCTGTTTCGTTACAACAGGTTGTTGCAACAGGACAAAGAATGGGACTGTGTAATTAATCTACAACACAAATTCTTACTCCAATATCGAAAAACTTGTCAGGTACCAGTTTGACAGTCTTCGTGGATCTCGTTCAGGCGTACTTCCGAAACCACGATCTGTTTCTTACAAACTCCGAGATTTTCCTTACACTTGTCAATTCACGGTACATAGTCGGCGGACATCTTCCAGCATTACAATAGTATGACAGTTCCAGAAATATTGAAAATTACAGAGCTCCTTCACCATATCGCCGTAACAGACAACGAATATTTTCAACAACCCAGTTGGGTCTGAGAAAGAAGAAAAGGAATAGATTCGTCTTTAGAAAGGGTGGTGACGGAAGTATTCCCGTTTACTATATAGAAAAGGTCCTCCTTCTATTCCCTACCAAACAATACTGTACTATGGACAGGAAGAATTTGGCTTTCGTACAATACATGGAATTCAATCATCCTCTGCACAATGTCAATAAAGTTCTGATCTGCATATTCCCTCGATGGGCTACATCTCATGAGGTTGACTACACAAGATATGGCACAGACAAAAGTTCCGTAGAACATATGTTAGAAACAGGAGAGTGGTCCGATATCATTGATTTCGATACCATATGTTCATCTGCACATGTATTTCGGTCAAATTTTGGAATTGATTAGTTCACTGAACAGTTCCCATGGTCGAAGAAATGGCTCTAAATTAATTGTTTTTACAGGGAAAGGGATTCGTTCAGATCTCTACCTACTGATACTGACGAGTATGACGAAGATAATTACCCTACGTCACATAGTCGTATACATTAGTTTATTTCACATGAAATTTTCTTCCATTCCAAATCTCCTTCCCTATTTTTATTCACTTCATCGCCTCCTACATCGTCAAACAAAGTACTTTGTTCTGGTCTTTCGTTTTACGGCTTTCCGAGTTTATCAATACTTTTTAGTCAGACGCTATTTCTGCGATATAGCAGTCATGAATAATTCCGCACGGCGTTCCGATGTACTGTCTAAACCAGATTGATTGTACGGATAAAAACTTTTCCTTCGGAATTTTTGTGGTACCAATTTTTGTGACGTCACATTCCATTTCTTTGAGAATAAGTTCTTCCTCTCCCTCTACACATTCCGGTACTTCCAACTCTTCAGGGACACATTCTTCTACAAACATTCTTATTTTCCCAATTATCTTTTACGTCGCTAGTTTTATATACTTCGAAAACATTTGGTTGAATTCTTTCCGAACCCCCAACGATATTTCTTCACGATAAGCAGTTTTACACCGCTACAAGTCCACGCATCTATCTCAGGATTACTCATTACAGTCCCTTCCACAATGTCCCCTTCTTCTTTATCCAGGATGTATCCAATCAAATCATGCAATACTGCAGGACCGATCTTGTTTCTAAACACATTCAACATTTCTTCATCGTAGTCATGTCAGTAAACGTAACGTTCAACAGAACTGCCGAATTTCCGTAATTGAATATCTGAAAGGTCCGCAGTACGCCACCATGACATGTCTAACACTCCGTTTCTTCTGGATTTTAGTATTTTCCTCTTCGCGACAGCAATTTCCGCCTTCCTTGGTTCTGTTGCACCGGATTCCTTCAAATTGAATTGGGATAGTAGAGAGCCATACCCAAGTGCTTCTCAAAATCTTTTTCTTGCAGCTCTTTTTCTTCCACTACAAAACTCAGATAACAACTGTCTCAAACGCCGGTAAA
Source organism: Odonthalia washingtoniensis (assembly GCA_032358235.1). Taxonomy (NCBI): domain Eukaryota; phylum Rhodophyta; class Florideophyceae; order Ceramiales; family Rhodomelaceae; genus Odonthalia; species Odonthalia washingtoniensis. The sequence goes on along the minus strand of JAULBU010019034.1, from coordinate 1,471 downwards.
AACCACCAACTTTTGATAGCTCTTCAACAACTTCATCCCTCATTTCTTCCGTCCGATATATGTTTATTATTTCACCACATGAAAGTTCAGCTCCAAGTAATGAAGACATAATATCTTTCTCGTTGTTGATGGAAGGAACATATATGTTGTTTCCACTGCAGAGAAAGGTCATTGATGTTGGTACAATCATTGAACCGTCCGACCGTTTTATGCAATTCTTCATCAAAATGTCTTTTCTGTTCGTCCAGTTTCTGGTATTTCGCTCATTCTATGGGTCCTATTTACACTTTTCCTTGATTCCTCATTTTTGTATTCTCAGATGTACTGCCAGTCCAATTCCCAAATATTTTGTCGGAACTTTCCTTATCATCCTCTCCACATATTTTCCACAACTCTTTTTGTTATCTCCCACTTTTTTAAGAAGTCCTTGATTCAGAGCTTTTAAACTTTGCATAATTCCTTTTATTTCAACATTCTTACAATCAAGATTCATGACTTCTGATTGCAGAGCCTTGAGTGAAACCTCTTTACTCACCACCTTCTGTTCTTTCTAATTGATCGAAACTCTGTACTCATTCATCAACACTGAAAGTCTTTTGTTCTTCGCAGTTTTTTATCGAACATCTTCCTCCAGCCGACGTAAATCTTCCAAATTTACTTCTTCCTGTACTGAAGAAAACTCTTTCGATGCAGCACCCACACCGGTAGCATTTCTATCATGTTCGCAAGTATATACAATCATACCACTATCCGTTTTGGAATCCATATCACCCGTGTCGCGATTGTTCACTTCATCAATACCACTCATAGATGAAGATTCGTTTGTACCTGTTCCCCTCATTCTACCAGTACACCTTCTTCGGTTTCCACGAACTCCACGAATCCTTCCTCTATCTCGACCAACACCGCGCCTTTCCACAATCATGTTAGAACTAGGCCCACCGATTTCATCTACCACATCGTCAATTCCACAACTACCATATCTCGCCACTTTTGATGGGGGTTCCGAATTTCCCACTGTCGACTTCGACAATCTTTCCGAACTTTTTCTGGCTGCACTGCGATTCACCATATCTGATTTCAGAACACTAAATGAATCGCATTAGGTTGAAGATTAACTTTTATTCCAGGTACAATATTATCTTTAACTTTCGATAATAGAACAAGTTCCGACATAGGTTGAAACTACATGTAACGGCTATGATAATAGATGTGTACAACTTGCAGTCAAAACTGCACCACACTACGTCTCTGGTATGCAATTTTTACACCACGTGGAGGTAGATTTTTTCGGAAAATCAATTAATTGATTTTCATATGGAATGGAAATTTCATCATTTCTGTACCTTATTTTTATTCATTCCAAATACAGCCTGTCTAACAAAGACTGTACATGATACAGATAGGACGTACATATTTATTAAAAATAAGACTACATAAATAGCTGCTTCTAATAACTTCAACTACTCCC
>JAULBU010019033.1:0-41616 GCA_032358235.1 Odonthalia washingtoniensis | reverse complement strand
TGAAGTCGGCATCCGACGACTTAACACTATATCGTCAAAGTGACCTCTATGCGCAATTAAATGATAAACTTCAAATAGAAGAAACTCAATATTGTATATATGGAGACGAGGCTTTTGTATTTCTCCGTGCATGAAAGTTACATGCCCGATAGGTACACAGTCCACAGAAACAAAACTATAATGTAGAAATGAATGCGTCACGGGTTTCTGTGGCTTGATCTTACAAATATATAAAACAGTTATGTTCAAGTAACGATTATATGCGAATGCTGAAGGTACGGTAGACGCCAATTTCAATTATGTTCAAATCTTTAGCTGTACTTTGGAATTTTAAGTCTGTCTACGACACTGAAGCCAGATGCGAAGATATTTCAATTGTCCTCTCCCAACCCTAGAAACATATTTGTACATTATTAAATGATTTAATACTAAATTTAAGTGCGTCTCTTTGCTATTGCAGCAAATTAAAAGCTGATATTTTTCCTTCTTCGATACCTGCGGTATTAAAAAACAAAATCAAGGCTGCCATCATTTCCTCAGTCTCCGAATCCAACCTTTTCTGGTCCATTTCTAATCTATGCGAATCAAGTTCTGAACATCTAACTTGAAGCGCCACTATCCGACCTGCGCGTTCAATGTCTAGTTTTTTCCTTGTAGTCTCTCTCTCATTTGGATTTCTCAAAAACCAGACGGTCGTTTTCTATTTTAAAGTGCTTCTCTGTGCTTGCCTGTTGGTGAAGAATATGGGTGGCAAAACGTTCATAATAAGCATCATCAGATTCTTCTGTTGATTGACGTTTTAGAATTTTTGGGGTTTCGTCTCCAACCCGGCTAGATCCACTGCTAGATCCAATTCTTCAAATCATGGCTTGATACCGTATATTTTCCACCCAAGTTCTCAGCCTTTCGTCAAGTTATGTACGTTCATCTCTTTCTGCACACTTTTTCTCATCACTCTCGTTCACCACAAATAGTATTTCATCTAAAATCACTTCGCGCTCAGAGCTCACCTCTATAATACCAATAGCAATTACGCTTCTTGTCACCGCACTGCGGTGATCTGAAAGCAAGTTTTTAATCTGTCATTCAAACGAAGGCGGTATGATTCTATTAAATGTACCAAAAGGGGCTGCCCCTCGAGTAATTTTAACGTCTCCAAACATTTTGATTTGGTCTCGCCGTGGCTGGACATGTGTCTATCTGTCATCATCACAGCCTTTAATAATGTCATGTCCTAAGCGTTTGAAAATCTCATGTGCCTTTTTGGCATAACATTTTCTGTACTGTCTTGACGGCCGGACGCGGGTTGGCTGTCGGTGACGGTGTGCATTCTATTGAATGATGGCAAGTGGAGTTTGTTACTCAGAACTGTTATACACACCTCGTGTATTTAGATTACTTTTTTCGCCTCCTCACCTCCCCCCTCGCCGTAATCTTCATGTTTGAACATTTGATTTGTTGAGTTTTGTTGATATTTTTTGTTGCTTTCTCTTGTCGCATACGGTGACGGGAGTGAAACTGAACTGCACAGTTATGATTGATTGCTGCATAGGTCTCTACACGCATAATGTTCCATTTTAGGTAGGTTTATGGCAACTTCACACTGGCGTACCAACAAACGTAGTGTTCCCATACACCCAACACCTACATTCATAAAATATAAAAATCCAAGTAAAATACCTCCAATTTATTACCCACAGCCGTGTGCCATATGCACAGATTTAGACCAAGTTTGAGATGAAAAATTACTTTAAACTGCATTGTGGGCTACACGTCTATAAAAGCACCAGTGCCATTACTCATTTTTTATCACAATTCTTTCCTCCAAAACTCCTACTGACTCACCGTTGAAGAGGAATGTATGGAACCCTCTGTATTGAATAACTAATTCGTTTTATGCTGTAATTGTTAGACTTTTTACGAGTCAGTCCAAACCACTGGCACGTTTCACGTTTAATATTACAGGATCTTTTCTTCTTTCAATCCTTGAACAGTATGAAAAGCATGGAAACATGAGGAAAGATTCATGAGACTTCAATTTCTCTTCACTGTTCTCGACACATCACAGTAATTATTCTATAAATTGGAGAACAATCAAGTGAAACTATTTGGAAAATTAGAAAGTTTTGGTAGACTCATTTCACTAAAACATTAGTAAAAGCACATGTTCAGAAACAAACGTGTAGGTGAGAATGAAACATTTTATCATATTAGAAGGTTTTGGAAACAATGGTCTTGTTGTCTTACTTTTAATTTTTGTACACGTGTAGAGAATCGTGGGCCAAGGCGTGTCTAAGCGAAAAACGACAAGAAATTTTGTCTCCTACTTCCAATTTAAACGAAATCAATTTCGCATATAGTATGGGCGAAGTTTAATTGAAAAACATTATCCATTTCAACCAAATAAAATGAAGCTAGAAACAGTGTAGTCTTCAAACGGATATACAATCGAACGCCGTAACAGCTCCACTTCCGCTGTAATCTGAGAAAGGGAAATCGAACTCGAAAGACATGCGGACGCAGCTAAAACGCACCGAAAGACCGAACACGCATCGAAAAACAACGTCTTATATACAAAAGCCTCTAACCCAAATCTCTTGTGGCCCGTAACCTAAAAAACGCAAATCAAAAAGCGAACTCGAAGCACATACAGACGCAGCGACTCCCTGCGTTTCTGTATTCGGGCTACAAAAGCCTCTAAACACCTAACATCTCCACTTGTCCGTAACGTGAAACAAGCAAAGCGAACTCGAAACACATACGGACGGAGTGAACATGCACGGAAAAACACAGAAACCAACTAGTTCACTTATGATAACGATTTAGTTCGTCTTAAAACTAAAATCAGTAAGAGACCTTTCAGTAGAATACACCTTTATGCTGAAATGTGCATTTCTGATTACTCCTCTTTCGGCTCGCAGGAATCCTATATCTTCCTTTATTTGTTTTGCCTGTTTGTAGATGTACAACGTCAATCCTGCATCTGCATCAAGGAAGGAGGAAAGAAGAACTAGCTTTGTTTTTCTGTTCAGCCTCTTCTTACACTTCCTTACTGTAAACCCTGTTTGCCTCATGATTAATTAAGAATCTGATATTCTGCTTTTTTCGACGCTTTATGATCCTTGATTTTGTCGCTTATTATTGTGTTGCCGTCATCTCATCGCCGTCGCCGTGACATGGCGGTGATTTTTCCTCCGGCACTACTTGAAATTACTTGCATAAAATACCATTCTAACAATTGACACCTGGCATCGCTAACGTTTTCCTCTTCTGCCAAAAGTCAAAATTATTTTTCTTTCCTTTTACTTCCACTGTCACGTGTACGAAAAAATAAAAGTAACAAGAGAAAAATCACTGTTGCGAAAACTCTCTATTGTGAGAAAATATTTCATTAAAAAGCCGAATTAGTCAGACCGATTCACTATAAAATTAAGAACACAAAATTGGAAATTATATATTTTTATAAACATTTTAAATTAGCCCATAGACAATAAACGTTTTATGTACATTTGCGGGTGTTTCCATCCCGCCAAAAAGATGCTTGTGTCCTTCATTTACTCGAGGAGCCCACCAATTTAAATTTTTTCCCCAAATCCTTCCTCTCAAATTGCGCACGGATTCTACAAAACACCAATAACAAGTAAGTAAATTGATGGAGCGCATCGCTCGAGCGCGTCTTTCTATGCGTAACTGAACAGAACTGGGAGAGTGTCGGTATATGGGCTTGGAAGCGCGGACGCCGAGCAACAAAACATAACGCAGGACGGAGATGGTGTCTGGTTGGGAGCGATGATACCCAGAATGGAGACTCAAACGTCCCCACGAATACTCCGACTGGCACGTTAAGAGTTCGGACTACTACTGCAGAAATAAGGATGAGATTCACAAACACAATGGACATAATTCTTATCAAGGGAGACGTTTTTGCTGACGCATACCTCACAAAATATGGGGAGACAAAACAAAATTCAGGAAGCTTTAAAATTCTTTTTCACATCTCTTCCTATTAGCTACTTTGAACACACTACTGCTCAAAACTAGAAAAGTGTGATGGAACGCTACAAAAAATAATGGCAGATCACCTTATTGTCATTACAAAAAATGAAAAGGCCAGTAGAATCATTGAAATAGGACGGGAAATAGAGGTACTTTTGAAAGATGTTGTCCAAGCGGTTGATTGGATGGACTAGAAGCGGCGCGTAAAGCACTACGGGAAAACCAGATTGGACGATAAACTCTAGAAGAGCGGTGAGGCAAGAAGAGATTCTGCAATGAACATAACAGTTAAACGTAGTATATAGAACAGGAGGACACCCCCTTCTCGAAAAAGAAAGTTTTCTGAGGACTCCTAGGAGGATGATAAGGAGAACATTAATTACAATATTATGCAGCAACAGATAAATGCTGACAAAAGGTTGAAGATGGAACTTGACCTTCTCACCTTAGAAAAGAAAAAGATATATATCTAAGATACAGTACAAGCGATGCAATAGGAACTAGAAACAGGTTTAGAGGAAAATATATCATAATGTCTACAGTTAGAGGCTGAACGTTTTAAATTGGATCAAACGCGTTTGTAATTAGAAAAGGAAAAAAAAAGCTTGCGATAGAGCATAGGAGGGATGGGATATAGTAAAGGAAGCATGATTCGTTGGCCTTTGCTTCAATTGCAAAGAGGTTCATGTAGTGTTTTCTTAAAGTTGTTAATGTGTAAGTGGTGTTGTAAAATTGGGGGATCGCATTTGAAATAACTTTCTGTTTGTACACCGTGTCCAAGAAAAATTTTAAAGGTCAATAGAAGAGCCGATTCTTTGAACATAAGTTTAATTGGTGCCTTCCTCTCTTTCAACATTCACCTGTAGCATTTTGAAGACCTCATTTTTTTTAATTAGATGTATGACCACTCGACGGCAACACGACTAGCCTTCATGGCTCCATTATATATTTTTTGTGCATGGATTTCAATAATGCGAGGATATGCCACCTTGATTCAAGATCGCAGGACGTAGCCTCCATCACCGTAAACGAAATTTTTCATTTGGTTCGTTTGTAGTTTCTCCTGCAATTCAGCATCGAGCCCCCTATGGCGATATAAAGTCAAGTCGTGTCTAGGACCCACTTCAGGTCCATAGAGGTAAAATTTAAGTCCGTCTGTGGTAGTGATGGTTTGATATATGAGACAATGGAACCCCTTATGTCCACTGAGCAACATTTTTGGCTTGCTCTCTCACCTCCTCGACGTTGCATTGCGATTTTTGTACAATCTATGTATCCAATGCAAGTACTACGGGGAGCGCCATTATCATGCATTTTTTCGGGTAATACTCAGCGAGAGCAACCAACAAGCCGGAACGTAACGTATTTATAAGATTACTGTAAGAGTCTATGAATTCTTCCAGCGTTTCCCGAAACACCTCACATAAGGCGAAAATCCTCATACCGCACGTCATATCAACGTCTCGCCAACGAAACGGCGCAGACAATCAAGGCATTACTATGCATCCTTCTGTAAGTTGGTCATAAAAAACACCCACTGCGTTCCGTCTGCCCTTTCGAAAAGTTGATGATTCGTGCTACTTGGTCTTCCTCACTTTTCGGGAATCTGAAGTCCGCGAAGTTTTGCACATCTGAAAAATTATTGAGGTTGAATGTTACGCCTCTAACGTTCGTCTTGCGAATTAGTACTTTTTGTAGTTTTTTTTTATTTAATTGGTTGTGCAGATCGTAGATTGCGATAATATCCATGTATAACGTCATGGAATTGTTCAGCATGCTTCTTCTCCGTCTAATTCCTCTTTTTACATTTCAGATTGAATAATCCTTTTGTTTCATAGTTAGACATCGAGGTGGTACTTATTATATTTATTATTGTTTCCCGAAAGAGGAGAGAAGTCAAGTATATACAATCATCCAGTACTTAAGTACAGTGTTTTGTATGTTCTTTAAGAGGATACTAAACGCTGTATTTCTATTCATTCCGTAATGAAAATGGTTCTGCCAAAATTTAAAAACTGAAATGACTAAAAATAAATGACTAAAACATCGATGCAAAAAATTCATTTTCTCAAGTCCCAACCCAAACAAGTGAAAGAGTTTACCAAATCCACTATTTGTTTATTTTTTAAAATTATTAAAATAATAAATAGTGGATTTGGTGGACTTTTAAAATTTCCTTGAAATTAATTAATTCACCCGTCAAATAATTTCACTGCTGATTTAGTTTCAGTTACTCTATTTTCATAAATCATGTAATTTTCCGAGCTTCGTAATCAGTATTACTAAGAATAATTTATCGAAATGTTGTTGTTTTTTGCAAAAACTTATGGAACAGCCCCTCGGGAATGAGATATTTCTGAAAACTCGTAGACCAAATCATCACAATTCCAATAAATGCTTTTATTGGAGTTGTGATGATTTGGTACCTGTGACTAATGTAATTTTTGAAGGATTCTGTCAAAAAGTATATTTGTCACAGATTTCAGGTGGCTCAGTTTGAAATTCAAACAAGAATACTTAGCGCCTAAGTAGTGATGCACTGAACATGTCACTACTGTTAAAATATCTCGTATCGCAAAAGAAAACATCACGTAAGCAATAGACAAATAGTAATACTCAATATCAGGGCTTTAAAAATCTCACTGTTCCTTGGACCCTTTTAATCTAATTTATAAATTTGGATTTCGTTGGCAATATTTAAAAAATGGCCATTTTTAGTGATCACCAGACGCTAGTGATTTTGACAGACCAATTCGACAATTTAGATGCTTCGAAATTCAATTTGTATTTTAGAAAGGATTGATTCCTCAATATAAAAGGAAACTAGAACAAGATGTCAGTTCTATGATCGAATTTCGAGCATAGATTTGTTTGAAACCAATCGAGTCTGTTGAATTCACAATTACTGACATTATAATTATGCATTATTTGCATCATTAAACCTTTTAGAAGGCAATAATCAGGAATCTCATTGAATTTTAATTCATTTATGTAATGAGAGAGTTCCTCCATTTCTTTATCCATTCCTCGGAAAAGCTCACTCCCTTTGACAATCATTTTTTTCATTTTTATTTTCTCTTTTATCTGTTCCTTTCTTATATCTGAAGTACAAAACTTGTGTTTCTTTGCTTCTTTCGACCACGGCAACTTTCCATGGAAAAGAAAACATAGAGTATAAACCATAGATTGTAGGTCATCCTTAAAACACTGACTTTCTTTTCTGTGCCAACTCACGGTCGAAAAATTGTTTGTTCCAGCACAATGACAGGTTTCTCCCTCTGAGATAAGGAAATTGCCATTTTTATCGAAACATTTCACAGCGTTACCGAAGTCAATAAGGTAAATTATATGCTCTTTTCCAGCTGAACCGACGAGCAAATTGTCAGGTTTGATGTCCCTATGAAGAAATCCAGTCCTGTGTAATGTTTCTAATCGCGTCAAGAGTTGGATTCCAACCATTGCGATGGTTAGCATTGAGAACCCTCTAGTACTTTCGTGTTCTATCGAATAAAGAGTTCGGCCTAATTTCTCTAAAATGAGAACAGGGAAGCCTTGTATTGTTCCATAATTGTACATCTTTGCAACTCCTATACATCCTTTAAGCGTTCGATAAATGTCTCGCTCCTTCCGTAAATCATTACGGTCTTTAAAATTTACCTTCACGACAATTGGATTATTCGAAGAATCGGTACCCGAATAGATAATTCCGTAGCCTCCAGAGTCTAATACTTCTTTTACGATATAGTTAGAGCTGATAATATTCCCTACGAGTTTGAGCTTATCATGCACTAGAGTTCTAGAGTAGTGATTTGTGTGATTTGGTAGTTTCTGCTTGGTTTTGCGAACCATCACGGCATCAGAGATGCTTTCTTGATTTTTATAAATGTTTGCCATTGTAAAAATATGGTGCTTTTGTGTTGAAATAAAAACTTCAATGAAGAACTTCTCTAACCGCTGTTGGACTTTAGTTATTCTAATATTGACCGATTCCGAAGTAAGGTCTAGTATCTCGTTTCAAAAATGAAAAATGAATAAAAGTTAGTATGGATAAAGTTGGTTTCTATTTGGGCGAAAATTCTTTTCTATTGGATTCAAAATCTTATACTGGAATTTTATTGCACCTTTCAAATGATTTTTATCAATTAAAAATGTTGAAAGCGTCCACTGATTTACAAACAAAAACGTTATCGGACTAGAATAAATTAGTACATGCCATAAGGCACTTGTACTGTTAGCCAGCCAAATCTGATTTCCTTCCATGAAATTTGATTAGGCTTTGGTGTGTTCAAGTTCAAAAATCTAAAATAAAATCTGTATAAACCAGTGATACGAGGAAAAAGCCTTCAAAATTTGAGAATATTTTTAAATACTTTTAGACAAAAGGGTTCGCAAATTGAAAAAAGGCGCACTCTATCGAGCAGTTAATGAATGTGCGAATATCAAAATTTTTAAATGAGATAACTACGTTTTCGTGTGTATAGATGTCCAATGAATTTCCATTACACGTTTTTGTCAACCCTGCTTCATAAGTTCATCGACATCAGTGTATTATATTCTGATTTGAACAGTTTTTTCATGCAATTATGAAACAGAAGGTCAGATTCTTCGATCCAGAAAAGTAATAACACTAAAACAAAAATTGTATCTCTATGAAGGTATAGGTAAAATGTTGAATCTTCATGAAATAGGGAGCATACCGATTTCAGTCTTCTCCAATAATAATTATTGAAGAATATATTTTTGTCAATTATTGACAAAAAATACATTCTGTGAACATTATATTGTAAGGTGGAAACGTGTCTAGAAACATTACGAAACATTATTATTGTTCAAATGTTTTCCGAATAGAGTCACAACTATGCCTCTGACGCAGTTGCTTGAAGACTACGGCCATTGCATGAATATGCCCATCCAACTATCAGCAATTATCAACAGCAACGACAATAGGTACAATTCCAGTTCAATATAACACATCTCAAAGTACGTCCTTCTACTTTGACTCCCAATTGGCTTATATTGAGATCCAAGACTTGCAAAAGTTTATGCAAACAAGACTACTGCAGACGACTTCTATGTAAATATTGACCAAACTTGGTGATATGAATTGTCTACAACTTGACAGGTATTAAAATAGGTTGTATGAGTCATACATGAATCATCATGTTTGATATTCTTTCTCAACTCCCGGTGTATATTATTATCATCCTAATAGCCCTCTCCATAATCAATCATAGTCTCTATTATTAATTCTCAAATTCCGGTCATCTTTATCAGCGTCTTTTCATTCCCGGCAGGGCATCGTAGGCTTTCTCATGGGTCGCATCTCACAAACAAATCGAACCATGTTTCGAATCGAAATTTATATTTGACAGTACCGGAAAAAGTTACGTCACCTAACATGATTCGTTCCTAGTGTCTTGAAATGGCAGTAGTACTACTTTCGCAGAAATGATTGATCTGTTGTATTTATTACAGTTTTGGGTTATTTTATTTCTGAGATATCTTATTCTTAAGGTCAGCTTTAATTTTATTGCAAAGTAATTTATCGTATTTATACAAGTTTGCATGCATTTTCAGTAGTTCAGTGCATTACTGTTGTAACCAAGTTCTAGCATGTGTAACCGCTTTGTCAACTCTAGAAAACTCGAAATATTCCTACTTAGACGAGTCCAGAAGCTTCCAGAACATTTATTTCCCCCAATTCACGGTTACGCTCGATGATAATTCCAAGGAATTTCTGTACCGTTGGCTTGATGCGAATTTCAAAATTTTCTCTGCAATAGTTTTGTCAATCATCATGAGATGCTGTTCTGATTTTCCGACAAGAATAATACGTCCACGTATACAAATATGACGACTAAACCATTTTCTTCGATGAGAATGTTGAGACTGCTGTCTGCGTCTGAGTTGGTACATCCAAGTGACTTGAGAAAGCCGTCGCACATTATGTGCCATACCCTTGATGCATATTTCATCCATTACAGTGCTATCAATATCTTATAAACATAGTTAGGATGCTCTTTGTTCACATATCCCTGTGGCTGCTCAATAGATTTCTCCTCTTCTAGCTCGCCATCCAAAAAGGCGACTTGAAATCAATTTTGTAGCATTTCAAGGTCCTCCTGTGCAGCTAAAGTCAAAATAAAATGCAGTGTACTGTAATTGGCTACAAAAGAGAATATATCATTGGAGTCAATTTCATCACGCTGCGAGAACATTTTTGCTACAAAACTGGCACGTTTCCTGGTGATGCAGTCATTTACATCCTTCTTGCTGTGATACACCCATTTGTATTTTACCGGTTTAGCTCCTGGTGGGAGTGTATCAAGTTTCCAGGTCTCTTTGCTAAGCTGATTGAACTCTTCATCCATGTACGTCTTTCAATAAGCGTTGTCCTGCCTTTCCATTGCCTCATCAAATTTAAATGGGTACTTTGCACTAACATACCCAATCATATTTAAGAGTGCCATCATCCTGATGTATTCACCTGGACTTCATCTCTGTGTTTGTATCGGCTGGCGTGACTAACTTCTTGTTTCGGCATAGTATGTCACATTTTCCGTATCTTCTTCACTGTTCTGGATAACATGTAGAGTCTCTTCGGCAGAGGATTCAAATTCCTGTTCTATGTCAGCGATAATATCCGGGATAGTCTTTCCCGTAATGTAAATTTTGTTGCTGTACTGATTTTTGGTTGATGCGAGCGTTGTTCTATTGCGTCCATATTCTGTAGTTGTAAATAATGTCTCGTCAAAATGGACGTCCCTTGAAATTATGACTTTATGAACATCTGAAATATAAATTCGATAACTGTTTCCGAAAGCGTAGCCAACAAGATATCCAATCTCAGCTCGTCCACCAAATGTTTCCTTTCTTCTCTTCTTCTGTATGTGCATAACTGCTTTAGAACCAAATTGACGAATGAAAGAAACATCTAGCTTCTTACTTTCTTCGATTTCATACGAAGTCTTGGAAAGATCATTTGCTGCTGTAGTGTACAAGCGGTTTCGAATGTAGCTTGCCGTGTTAATAGTTTCAGTCTACAAACGTTCGTACCCCGGTACATGGTTTGACGCTGTGAGAATGGTTCGTGCTATATCAAACGATTTCCTGTTTAGACGTTCTTCCTTTCCATTTAATTCCCGTGAATGTCCTACTGTAAGTTCTTGACGAATTCCCTCCTCCCACAGACATGATTTGAGTGATTTCTGTATATATTCACCTCCTCCACCTGATCTGATTCTCTTGACTTTTCTTTTACATAATATTTCCAGCTCGGTAACCATCCTTTTAACTGCTTCTGCAGTCTTGTCTTTCGATTTTAGGAACCTGATAAGTGACAGAGTACTGCTGTCATCGTTACCTTCAATAAAATAACGGCATACATTCAATGAAATATATATGAATGGACCGACTAAGTCACTTTGAACTAAGTCCAACGGCTTCGTTGATATCTTGGATGTTTTAGTGGCAGCTTTTCTAACCCTCCTTTTTGACTTGGCTAGTTCACATGACTCGCGAGTGGCTAGCTTTGGGACATAATTGAGCTTCATCCATCTAAAGAGAGGTCTAGTTTTCCGTATTACTGTGTTTCTTGCGTGGCCTAGCCTGTCGTGCAAATCCATAGTATGCTGCACACAGGTTACCAGTGCTCGGTCTTCTTTCTGTTCCGTAGGTCTCATAATGGCTTCGAACAATCCTAGTCCTGGGATTTCTGCAGCTTTCAAATACAATTCTTTCTTTTGGTTTGATACATCACACATTCCCTTTCCATGCTGGTCAGTGTCACACGTCACTTTAAAATACGCGCCTCTGATACAGCTAACCGAGATCACATTGCACATCAAGCTCGGAATGCACACTACGTTCTCCAAAGCAATCCTTATTTGTTTACCGTGGACAACAGATATGCATATTACAGTACCCACTTCCATGAAATCAGACTTTTTTCCATTTCAAACGGCGACTTGAGGATGCGCATTTGTTTTCTGCAATGCTGTGAAAGCAGTGGTCGTTGCACATGTCTGCAGATGCACCTGGGTCAATATACCATTTTGAAGATAAATTGTTCTGCATTTCAACCTTGACTGCACTATGTTTAGCAACAAATGCTACGTCAATGCTGATGGCTGGTCAGATCTTTTCTGATTCCTGTAACTGTATTCTGTCTGTACGTTTTACTGCTCTGAATGCGACCACGTTGAGTATCAAGTCCCCGGTTGGCCAATTGTGCCCTAAAATTACCACTATCAGGTTTAAAGAAACACTGGTCAATTTTATGTCCTTCCTTGTGACAGAACGTGCACTTCTTGTCACCAAGAATGACTTGAAGATCAGTGTTTGATTCATCGCTCTGATCATTTTCTATTTCCAGCTCGGTTTCTTGTGGCACTAGTTCAGCTATAGCCTCTTGAAAGGTTTTATATGTAGCACGAATAACCCCTACAGTTGTGACCAAATCCGGTCTGATTCCACGGTGTACAACCCTTCTTTCCTCTTCTGCAGTTATACTGTGTACTACAGCTGCAAGTTTGTTCTTCATTTCAGATAGACGATTAACGAATGTCATTTTTTTCATCAGATTTTATTTTAAGTTGCCTGTACTTAGTCATATATGCATCCACTCTTGCTTCTGAGACAGCTTCAAACATTTCCTTAAGCTTTATCCATATTTCTTACGGATCTAGAGGAGTGATTAAAGCTACAATGTAAGAGTCATTGATAGTTAAGATGATAGTTGTGAGTACCATATACATTAATCTTTCAAACTTGACATTCTCTTCATCTTCTGCCGGTTCAGATTCCTTCCTTGAAACGATATTCCACAATCTTTGCTTCGTAGAACGAATTCCCTTTTATAAGCCCACATAAAGCAGTTCTCTGCGTTCAAAACGGCAATGAGCAATTTGGTAGTGTCAAAAGTATCCTTTGCACAAAATTCCATCTTGTTGGTTTCTTGATTTCCAGGTTTCCAGTTTTCTCTCCAGTTTCTCAACTTCGGATGACGGGGTTTTCCTCTACGACGGGCAATGGAGATAATTCGCGGCTATTGTGTTTGAGAAAGAAACGAGAACACAGTTAGATTGAACGGTGAGGTTGATGATGGCGTCTGGGATCATAACCTATTACAGGTTTGGGCTATTCTCTTTCTACCTTATTTTATTCTTAAGGTCAGATTTTATTTTACTGCAAGATAATTTATCGTATTTATACAAGTTTGCTTGCATTTTTAGTAGTTCAGTGAATTATTGTTGTAACAAAGTTCTAGCATGTTTAAACGCTTTGTCAACTCTATAAAACTCTAAATATTCCTACTTAGACGAGCCCAGAAGCTTCCAGAACATTCCACAATTTTCTAGACGTGTAAACTTTCGATTTTAGGACCAAGCGTGTAAATAGTGTGTATTCTGTAACTCAGGACTGAACATATAAACAATTTGTATTCTGTAACAGTATTATCAGAAGTATTGATTATTAAAAACTTATTCCGTTTCTACTTGGTAAGGTCCAAAATTTCGTTTCTATTTGGTAAGGTCCAAACTCTGTTACCGCAGATATACTCTGTTTCTGGGGAATATGAAAAGTAACATGTACGTAGTTTACTGAAATAGCTTCTTTCCGTAATCAGGAAGTATTTGGAGTATAAACTTCATGATTGTATCTCGATTTAATTAGTTACAATTCAATATATGTATCCAAAAGCAAGTATTTTGAGGACACACAGACATATTGAACAAGATAAATGAATACTTGAAGTCCATCAGGCGATAGAAATGTTAAAAATGACTGAAAATGTTTTGTTTGTAGACTCATTAGTGGTATGAGCGTTTGTGTGAATTTAATGAAGTTGTTCCAATTACGGGCCATTTCCGTAATTTTGTAGCAATTTTATTTACTGCTTCATTCGTGCGTACTTTAAATCGCTTTGATGTCGAATGAAAGGACTCATTAATCAACCCATTGATACGTTCATCAGGAGATTCATTAAAATGCTCATGTTACCGAGTGCTTGGATATCCTCAAAACACGATCCAGGAGATGAAATTTCTATTTAAATGTGTAGTGGCTGCATTGGGTACTAACAGTCGAGATAATGATTTGATAAATATTGTGAGAAATTTATGGAAATGGCCTTTATTTCGGATTATGACGGAACATATATTTTTGTGATCATATGAATATATAGAATAATATATAAGTTCCAGGTATCTTGAAATATTACGTATGAAATCTGCAAGAATTGGAAAGACCGTACCATCAGTTTTATAAACCTTTCCTTGCATCGTTCGACTTATTGAATTTGAAAAGAAGAAATAATTCAAAGTTTGGGGTTTCAATTTCATGGAAAAGTCAATATTTAATCCTGGAAGATAAAAACGGTTCCCAATTTCTGCAAGAAGCAAGTTGCATGTTCGTACAAGTTTCCTTCTAATTGAAATAAATGGATTTGGATCACTATTTTTCTTACCAGGATTAGTTTCCAGTTGTCAACTGGAAAGGTAACGCATCATTCTAGTCACGATTAACTTGCAGATATCCAACTGAAGGTCGCGTTCTGGTTCATATGTGAATGACATTAAGAAACTTGGACAAACTATTCATTGGTATCATACCCATCAATAGTTTGTCCAAGTTTATTTATGTCATTGAATATGATAGTAGTGATGCTTTCTCCCACGGCGTATGACTTGATGGCATTGATGCTGATTGAGTTAGTATTAGATATAAATGAAACAAATTTAGGAATACAGACATTGTAGTGAGCCGGAACCTTCCAGCTCTCGACACTCTGGGGCTATCTCCACACTGCGTGAGAGAATAAAAACCGTTTTGCCGAAAAGCAAGACTTACTCCATAAAGTCTTGGTCGGACTCAGGTGAATGATTCTATCGTCTATTTTAGTGCGTTATATATGTCTGATAAAATGCGATACCCGGTATTTTTTCTAGGATGGTGTTGCTTAATTTCTTATATACTATTCAATGTGTATTACCACCTTATACCGTACCCCAGTGTCAGTTATTTGTTCTAACACACCTGCTTTTAATGACACGTTTGATACGGCTGGAAGCATGTGCCATAGTTATATTAAGAAATTTTTATTGTCTTCCATAAGTTCCTCAGCCTTGAATGTCGATGTCGTCAACATCGATGTAATCATTATTCATGTGATAAAAGAAGGATACCGGAAATCGTCCACATGAGACGATGAGGAAAACAGGGGAACATCACGACGTAGACGAGAGATGCGAAGAAACGCACTAGGAAAAAGCTAAGAAAACGAACCGAAAGAGATGAAGGAGAACATCACCGCGACGACGAGTATGGCATGAATATGCTAACAAAGCTAACCGAAGGGGAGGATGGATACCACAACGGAGATGACGAGAATGCGCGAACGGGTTGAGGAAGTGAACCGGAAACGAGGGATACCTATTAAATGAAAGACATAAAAGGGTTATAAATACATGAAAGAACAATAAGGGTCGAAGAAACAAGGCGAACTGTATACTGTACCCACAAATACAGAATAGTCTGTAAACGAAGGCTTACAGCAAACAGCTCCACGGACCGACTAACGTACAGTACCCACGATGCCACCCAATGCGTATGAAATGTGCAACAAGGAGCGTACACTACGAAATAGATATACACGTTTATCAAGAAATTCCAACTTGTGACACACGAGTCTGAAGGATTTCAACCAGTTTCAATTCGCATTTTGGGACAGTATACATAACTTCCGGACGAGAACGAAGAAAGAAAGAAAAATCTAGACATATTTTACGACATCAACGATTTCTTCTAAATAGTATCTCACGACGGTAGTAACCTCAATCACCAACAAGACGAGGGAAACCGGATCCGAAGCGCCTGTGACTGATTTAATAGAGTCGGAAATAAAAGGTAGCATAGAGGTTTATCTGTCAACTTTAACTCAGAGAGTTGTCGGGGTATTAACACCTCTCCAGAAATACAACGTGTGGCGATACTAAATTGTATCAGACTGGTAGATCTACACGCGCGAAAGAGGAGTATACAGCACTATTATCATTGAACAAAATCTCATCAAAAACCTCTATATTTGAATAACCTTGCTTGTTCCGTTCCATTTACTTAGCTATACTTTACTCCATTTTTGCCTACTTTTTCACTATTTGCGTAGAAAGATTCGACAGTTTAAACTATATCATTATATATACATATATAGAACGACTCAGTCTAATAATTCAAAGAATAAAGCGGGGAGCCTTAAGATCCAAAAGGCTTAACAGGAATGCGAGGATATGAGAAAATCACTAAAGACAAGTAGGTGACGATGCAGAATTTCCAGAAGAAATACAAGATAGAAGAGGGGCCAAACACAATAGAATACCGCCACCTCCGACAATAGGAGGAGGAGGAGAAGAGGATGAAGAAAAATACTCACCAGAAAAGGCATCAAACCTCATATCGGAAAATCCAGATATTCTAACTTCGAATATCATCCAAACACTAGAACCTCCCGACGTCCAAGTAGAACCAGACGCTTACCCCAACGTATCTGATGACCCCGAACCAATAACCAAAAATTCCACACCAGAAAAGAGAGACAACCATAAACAGATTATAATGGACTACACGGAGAAGATGTTAGAGACATACATAAGGGTAGGATTGGAAGGAGAAGAACTTTGGTTGGACTTCATCACCTATTTTCGTCTGCAAACAATAAAGATGTGGGATATAGAGTTGATAACAACATGGTACGGATTCCTTAAGGAAAAAGGCATTCACCTAGGGACGGATAGAAAAACACAAAAAATCCAACACATCAATGACCTTCTATACAGGAAGAACTTCTGACCTCACGTGGGATACATACCAAAGCAAGAAAGACGGAACTAAAGGTCGGAGATGACTCCAAATACGAGAGAAGAGGACCAAGAAGGACAGCCCAAAAGGGCATAGAACTACATCCACCCTGACAGAAGACCATGGATATAGCAGACCAAGAAAATATTTAAAGATGAAGATAAGACGCGAACTCACAAACCATGCCCACCAAGCGACGGACCCCCTAGTGATGGTAGCGATGATAGTTATAAATATAAAGGTGGTAGCAATGAAAAGGACTGAAAGAGAGGAAACAGACGCGTCGAAGATGAATACTATTAAAACCCTTCTTGAAGTTTATTTTCAGGCTTCAGGTACCCGGAGATGGAGGATGAACACAAAAGAAAAGGACTTGGTAGCAATGGTCTGATACGCGCTTCAGTTGGTAAAAAGACATTTTCGGGTGGTTGGGATGGAGATTTAAATAATACTATTAATATACTAGAAACCCTGGCGTTGATTTTTGAAATAACCGACGAAGAAATATTGAAATCAATGCACGCTGTGATCATAGGTGACGCGCTTACCTATTTTTACACAAATACGAAGGATTGAAAGACATACCAAGATTCCATCTAGATACTCAGAAAATGGTATAACAGCGAAGACAAACGTTCGAGGATTATTAAAAAATGACAATTGATGACCCTATCCAGGGTGATGCCATATGCCTCAACGGAATCAGAAGTGTCCGTGATTTGTAATTTTGAAGCAAACCTCACCGCTTTGCAAAACCAATTAGACGCTACATACCACATGGACATATTTATTCGATAAAGGATGTTGACAGCGGTCGACATCCCAACCATACAAGTCACAATGAGAGACGGGATGACCCTGACAAGACAAGAAGCTCAGTTTAGGATCGTCAACGAGATCAGTGATAAGCCAAATTCAGCCGACAGCAGCAAAACTTACGAGGTAGATCTTGATAAAGATGAAGCCAATTATTCACTCGGCACAACATACGGGGGCACGCAAGGAACGAGACTAAGAAACCATGGCACAACTCGACTAGTAAGATACAAAACACGACTTTCCGGGAAAGGCTTGGCTTGTAGTGGATGAGGAGAGTGAAAGGCTGTTTTGTCTGTGGCGAAGACCACAGAGCAAGCACCAAACACTGCAGAGAGGAAGTAACCACCAACATCCATAAATTAAAGAACAAACACCCGCAGGGCCTCTTCACCGTAGAAGATCTCGTTGCAGTAGCCAATATGATTACACAAGAACCCGAAGATGACAGTGATGAAGATTTTAGATGGGTGGCAGAACAAGAAGAGGAAGAAACCGACAAATATCTCAACTTGATTAAAATGGAAGACGATTTGGAACTGGGAATTGCTCTGTCGAACAATGCGTACACACAAGGCCGAACGTATAAATCGACATGGAGTCAGTATTGGCCATTGCGTACAACCATCTAAGAGGCGATAATGATATATAATTCAAAGGGATTATGATGGAAACCTCCGTGAACAGAAAATCCATGATGAGCCAGTCCCAATACAAGGCATACCAGAAAGAATTTGGATTGAAGATCCCTATGAGGCCACCAGCCAAAGGGGTATTGAAAGGCATCGGAGGATTTGGAGAAGTTGTTGGGGAAGTAACTATTCAGATACCTTTCAAACGCCTGGAGTTGATAATAGACGATGATTTTGCGCTGATTAAAAACGAATTTTCTTCTCTGTTGTCCAATAGGGATATGATAGAGAACGGGTTGGATATCAGCCTTCAAGGGAGTTGCCTTCACGTGGGACTTCTTCGTCAACCCCTACGTCTTGAAAACTATTTATTCATCCACAAGTGGTCAGAAAGAGACACGCCTTATGATTTGTATGCAGAAAACTATCTGCGAAGAATCCACAGAGGATTCGGTCACCCGTCGGTGGGAGCTACACATAAACTCCTGCGGAGAGCAAACGCACGAGATTTGAAACAAGATGCCATGAAAGAGTTGAACAAGATAAGGGATGATTTCAAGATTTGTATGAAGAATTACTCTCCCCACCGCAAATTTCGTCTAACCGTCGGCAAGGAAGAACTTCGATTTATTCACCGCGTGATCAAGGATGCCATGTTCCTCAATAATAAACCAATCTTGCAAATGGAAGATGAAAGTACCCACTTCAAGGCGGCGTTTTTTCTGCGAAACCAATCTGCGGAAGAGATATGGAAAATATATAAGGAAATTATGGGTCCTAACATACATGGCCCCCCAGACTTCCTAACAGTAGAGCAGGGAACCGCTTATATATCAAAGAAAACAAAAGAAAACATGGAAGCAGCCGGCATCATCTTGGAGGAAACACCCATCGGGAACCCCGGCTCGATCTCAATCGTAGAGAGATATCATTTACCGCTGAGGAGGGACTACAAAACATTAAGACAGTCTCTATTTAAAAGCATCGCCACCGACCCCGAGTTCCTGCGAAAGTCCGTGTACGCAGAAAATGCCACCATCGGCCCCGAAGAGCTTTTCCCTATGTTGCTCGTGTTCGGCGCACTACCTCGCCCAGCCAGATATGCACTGTTTAAACCACAATTAAAAAGGCAGCAGGAGATCGAAGACGCGAAGAAGGTAGCTGCGAAAGAACAGGCCACTCGAAGAATCAACTGTACAATGAAACACCCTAACATGCCAAAAGGGAAAGAAACAGCTCAAGACCTCACCTATCTCCACTCAGGAGCCCCAGTGCTCGTGTATAGACAGAAGTTAAAATACTGGAAGGGAACGGTAAATTTCATATGCATTGAGAGATAAACAGTCGTCATTCAACTGCAAAGAGGTCGTCCCATATTAAGAAGAAGTTGTAAAAAACCATGGGTAAAGTCCGAACTATCTGACGCCATATACATTGTATCAAGAACCATATCAGACGATGGATAAAATAACGCCATGTCGATTGACAACGGAGAGGAATTAGACCTGGGAGGTGAACCAAGAAACATCACCGTCAAAGGGGGATCAAGAGAAGAACGAGCGTTCTAGAAATCCAGAAAGGATGAATTTGAAGGAATCATCAAGGACGGTACATTCGTACCAATACACGAAAACAAAAATCAATCCATCAACCAGGATTTTAGGCTCAAGACTCGTAGACGTACTGGAAAGAGCCGGAGACAAACTTCACAAGAAATCCAGGTTAGTTACAAAGAACTAAGCAAATGACGCAGCAACTTACATTTCAACAAAAGCGCCGACTGTCCAACGATTCTCTCTTCGCATATCTCTATCAATTGCAGCGTCCATGCACGGACTAAAGACCTACACGCGAGAAATCACACAAGTTTACGTTCAGTTTCACACGAAACTTGAACGAGATGTTTATATCCGCGCATCACCAGAATTTGGATTGCCACCTGGTTTCGTCATAAAAATACTCAAGCCTCTATACGGCATAGAAGAGTCAATATTACACTTGTATCTCACGTTCTTGGCGCACCACTTGGATTCACTGAAGATTAAGAGATCAAGATCAGATCCCTGCTTCTTATTTAAGAGAACTAACAACAAATTTGAGAGACTCATCCTGCTGCAGGTGGACGACTTACTGGGTCTCAGTACCAAATCCTTTCTCAATACGGTGGAAAAAGCTTCGAAGACCTTCTGCTGCAAGCCCAGATCATCAATCACAAGTACTCCAACGTATTTCAACGGCATCATAATAACAAAAAACGAAGGAGAACCATTTTTCAATCAAGCGGGAAGACAAAATGGAACGACTGTTCATCTAATCTACACAGCAGGAGTTCAGTGGTCAACGAGCATTAGCTCAATATGTTGGCGTCAACACTCGGCTGGAAATATGCGCTCCGATTCAATTAATTGTTCCAGGAAACCAAACAACCGCTGCAAAAGAATTTAAATCCCTAGCCAAGTCAATTACATTCCTGAAGGAGACAAAATCCAAAGGATGCAACTTATCACTCGACCTGTCATCCATAAAACTTATTCTGGTACGTCTGTGTCTCGTTTTGCCAACTACCTTTTTATATAGAATAGGGAGTGAGCCATACAGAAAGTGGGGTGAACTTTTTATTTAGAATAATGATTAGGTTTTTTATCAAAAATGTGCTGTCTACAGTATACTGATGCAAATAGGAAATTAGGAAATTAGGAAATTTTCAGAAATTGAATTAGACATGGTAGGAGTCGATGTCCATGTTGCCTACGGTGGTGATTGTTGATAATATTACGAAATGTTCAATGTTTCTGCCCCTAAGTTTTAGTTTCTAAGTTTGATTTATTGTACCGTTTAGACAAATTTAGGTATTTGATTTGTATTCGCTCAGACCATAAAACAGCAACAACACAGATACATTATCTTGGATTTTGTAATCATGCCTTTGGTATGGTTTGAGATATCAGTTCTGTTCAACTAATATATTTAAAACAATATGTAGGAAAACTCTGTGTTAATACAATAAACTGGTAGGGTACAATGGAAATGAATGGAATGCAGCACTATTACAATTCTATTATAAATGAAAGATAACATCTTCATTCCGTAAGATAATTTGCAATTATGTTTAATATGCGATAAGGAAAAGAATTATATACAATTAAATTTAGCGTTGCTAATACAGCACGGTAAGTCTGTGGCTATGGCTGTCTTCACCATATGTTTTCTTGGGGACGAGGTAGAAAAACGGGAAAAAGAAGAGAGGAAGGGAAAAGGAAAGACAGAAGACAAGAGGAGGACGGAAAGAGAGACGAAATGACGGATAACGAAAATAGAGATGTGATGATTACGGATAACGAAAGTTCTACAGAAATAGCATAATAATCAACATCAAAAACTCGTAACGAGCACTTATGTGAATTTCTGCTCTTGCTGCGAAGACCCTGCCGCCATTTGTGATTGAAAAATATCTTCTTGTTCTTCTTGTTCTTGGCTTTTTTCGTCGTCATCTTCGTCATCATCATCTCCACGTTAATGTATCGGAATTGAATTAGACGCGGAACGTGTATCCACTTGCCGTTGCTTCTCTTCACTATGTCGTCTCCGCATATCTTCGATATGCGAAGTTGTCAACTACATACCTTGTTTCTGTTGTAATAGCAGCAGTTGCTATTTCGAGTAAGCAGCGGATAACTGCGGCGATTGCGGCTCTCCAAGCTCCGACGAATGCACAGATACCGCGACTCCGCCCGATCCAGAATTGGTGGAATACTGTTCTATGGACGATCTGTGACTACTTGTTGCGACAAGGAGATGTTTATTTTTGTTGCTGCTGTTGAGTATCTCCCAGGACGCTGCTGGTAAGACTGATGTTCCAAAGTACTATTTGACAGCACTGGAGGGCTCAGCATCGACATGATGTGTCTCCGGTGGCGCCGGGCTAAGTGAATCACGCACAGTCGTATTGAAAAGCTTTGAAAACTCACCGTCTGCACCCAGTATTCCACCGATGTGAATATGTACGAATTACTCCCTGAGAAATGAAACAGTGTCGATCAAATAACTGACTTTCAAACGTCCAGCGTACTTTGAGGGAGAAGAATCTATTGAAGTTGAGGCTATGCCTTCTGTGTTTTCAGTTCCTTCTTTTCATGTAGTACAACGCCCACGATTTTCTTTAGATTTTAATTTTTTCATTATTCTATCTCTCAGTGATATTGGCCCATCATCATCACTATCACTTTCATGACTTTTAATTTCATAGGCAGGACTATATTAATCAACTTTATCCTTCCCTTTACCATTGCCTTTACTAACAGTATATGCTACATCATCATCATCATCATCATCACCACTTCCAGCTAAACTTACTCGTTTTCTTTTCGCTCTTCCAGATATTCCTCTCTTTCTAACAGCTATTGCAAGAAGGTGACTACTATATTTCCTTGTTGAAGAAATATTTACCTTTTTGGAACCATTAGGAACAGGACGAATTTCATCATCATCATCACCATCACCATCTGAACTACTATCACTACTGTTCCTATTACTGGTGCTACTTTGACCATCATCATCATACTCATCAGCTTCGAACTCTTTATCTGAATCCTCAAATTACGAATCAGGAACTTCAAACTCTCGAAGTGCTAAATACTGTGGTTTTAAATCATCATGTTGTAAAGAAGTTTTTTCACGTTGTTTCATAACTATTTTTCTTGGTAATTTAGCTTGCCGTAATAATGTTTTTCTTCTTTTTCTTGATTTATTCTAAATTCTTTAGCTTTGGCTACTAATATTTCATTTTTTTTATTTGGTTGTTGCTGATAAGGTGACGGAATTTCTGATTTGTTAATAGTTGTTGTACTGTGAGTTTTAATAATATTTTGAAATGGTTGTTGTAATTGAGATGGATTTGGTATGAAATTATAATCACATAATAACCCTTTAGGTTCTAAATGTAATAATCTACTACTTGTTTCATGAATAATACGATTTTGATCATCTCTTCTATATATGGCATATGTTCATTTTAAAAAAATTGTTCTTCAGGAACATAATCAATTTTATTAGTTGAAAAGGTTCAAATATTGTAACTGCACCATATGTATCACTGACAACAAATGACATACCATCATTAGAAAAGACCCCATCACATATACTAGGTCTTTTAATAATCATCATTTCTGCTTCTTCTCCATTTTGATGTGGTTTATCATGTTCATTATTTTTACCTATAAAAAACGTACGCAATTGTTTACCACTTTTCATATCCCAAAATAATCATTCACCATCATAACCAGCTATAAACAAAATATGTTCATTTAATGGATGGAATTATATTGTATATACTTGTTCTTGATGATCATTAACATTTTTAATAATTCACCTTTTTCAGATTTCCATATACGTAATTTAGTTTCTGAACTTGAAGTGATTACATATTTATCATCTTCAGACCATATAACAGCACATAATGATATATTTATAATCATTCATCTTGATGCACGGCGTGATATATTACTACCATTATTAACGGTAGATCCTGATAGTGCGCCACCACCATTAGATCTATTATCAGTAGCATATTCATGAAATGATCTTTTACAATCTAATATAACTGAATTCCAAACCCCCATACCGGTTACATTGTTTTTTGGACTTTTATTAGTAGTAGTACCGGTAGAAAGTTTAGCTTTTCTCTTTCCAAAATTCTTGCTGTTCCATCACGACCTGCTGTTAAAATTCTATCACCTGAATTTGAAAATAATACTTGTATGATAACATCACACTGCGCTTTTAATGTTTTTAATACACGAACATTTGGAAATAAATGATGTTGATGTAGTTGCTGACTTGTATTATTGGTCATATTTTCTTTGGTTTTATTACCTTCAATTGAAAATAAATGTGCATTACAATCAGTACCTCCTAAATTTAAACGAATTGCTCCTGTATTAAAACTTAGACAAAGTACTTCATACATTGGTGTACCACTAACCATACTACTGCCAGGTGCTACACTAGCACGTGCAGATTATGCATCTCCTTGTTGTTTAGTACTTCCAATATTGTTATTATTATTAGTCGTTACATGAAATGATGAACCTGGTGGTATAACAAGTAATGACGCATTCGAAATAGTAAAAACTTGATTGGTATGGCTAACAGTTGATGATGTATGAGGTATTGTAGGTGGTATACTTGTAGAAGATTGTATAAAAGAAGATGGATGGTGTTGATGTTGATGTAAAACGGATGATTCATTCTTTGTATGATGAGAAGCTGTAGAAGGTCTAAATTTATTATTCTTTTCTGGAGGATTACCACCACCAGTCGGCGATGAATTAATATGAGAAGCAGTAGTAATAGCTGATGTAGAAGCACCTATTAAAAATCTACCACCGCCACTATTATTGGTATTGTTGTTGATTAGGCGATGAAGCCTAATTATTGACATCTATGATCGGTTTAGAATTTGTTTGTCTATTTGGGGTTGTAGGCTGAATAACTTTTCGTGAAGCAGGTGTCAATGAAATATTATTATTACCTGGTGATAATGAAAAAGCATTATTATTATTATTGGGTCTGAATTTAATTAACTGATTGGGAGAGTCAATTACTAAGGCATTGAACTTGACGCCATAATTCCGGAAGAGTATTGCGGCAACATGCGTTGAACCAGGTAACCACAACAGCAGCAAATGTAGAGGTTATCCGGAAGATAGATTTGTGTCGATATACGCAGTCAATCGAAATATGAAAAGCGACGAAATAAAAACAGTCAGTCGTCGAAAGAATATTGCTCATTCAATGACCCGATAAACTCCTAGAAGACAAAAATGATGAAAATACAGAAATGAAACAATAGAAACACCAATATTATTCATTCGCTTGGGATTTACCCATTATTGTTACTCTTGCGTCCACCTACCATCCCACGTCCATCAGGAGGACCACCACGTCCATACTGAGGTTGCGATGCGACAAAAGGGGGCATGCCACATCCTTGCGGTATTGAAACTCCAGGGGATGGTGGAGTAGCACCACGACCATGACTGTATGGATGATGGAGATAAGGAGGAGGATGAGGAGGAAGATAATTGTATATAAAGGGGTCAGCAGCAAGCTGAGGTTGTATAGGAGCGACGTTAACATTCGGGACGATTGTCGTGAACGAATCAAATTGATGGACTCTTTTTAAAAGAAGAAAGATTACCATTATCGTTTGTTTACAATGTCTGATTATTGGGAAGTGGGTTTTGTTACCTGATATGGAACTATTACTCTGTATTTTGGGTGTATCGCACTTAACCAATAGGATCTTGACATGTACACTCGAAAAAAGAGACGCCCCGCAAAGAGGGACGCCCGTACTTCCCCTACTACAAGAGCATGGTTCGAGCTCCCAAGCAGTTAGTCGGTCGACAGTAGCTCTAACGAGCAGGCCAACTGTTCTGAACGTTAGGAGTGCGTGCTTTTTTATTTGATTTTAAATGTTGCACAAATTGCAGTGCGTTCTTTACGCCTTCCACAAAAACGAAGAAACGAAAAAAAGCCAAAAGCTAAAATGAAACTCATACAGTTACATATTTTTTAAAAAATAATATTAAAAAAAGTATAGAAAAACATGTAACTGCAAAAACAAGATAATTGTAATAAAATAGTTAAGTTAAAAAATAAATACTATATTAACATAATATATTATGTAACTGTAAACACGAGAATTGTAATATTAATAATAATATTAGTATTATTACGATAATTTTAATAATATTATTATTACAATTATCGTGTTTACCTGATACATTTTCAAGTTTCGTGAAGTCATCACTTTCGTCAACAGATTCCACATCAAAATTGCATTTTTCAACTAACGCCTTATTGTACATCTATTCAATCTGTTCCATTTCCTTAATATTCCTTCTCTTCTCCGATCAATCAACCTGTGGCGCCATTTGGTTAAGAAATGCTCTACTGATATCTGTGATTGTGTCATAACACAATCCAAATCCCACAGGTCCGAGACCAACGAGCCTAAACTTTCCTCTGGCGAAGAAGCCTTTCCATCTCTAAATTCATCAGCTTCCAAATTATTATCTCTGTTCTATTCGATTTTTGGACAGAATCAGTAGCCTCTCCGTCTGCGTGGGCTACCTGGCTTTGTATGTGGGGCGTGTCGGTGAATTCCGCAGCTAATGGTGGCACTTCTTCTTGTATGGAGCAATTCCATTTCCGAAAAATTACCCATGACCATTTACCACCGCCACCACCAAGTGGACGGACAGCTCAGCAGGACATATTCAGACATGTGTCACTAACTATCTCTAGATGTTCTATGGAATAGAATCTTAACGACTTCATTAATGAGCGGCCAATAAGGACTTCATCCACGTTATTATCCGACACAAGCCCCAACATGTCTCGTTATTCAAGGGGCACTACGGATAGTTTCAGTTGTACCGCACACTTTGACTCCCTTCAAATTTCCATAGTCCTGCTTCCCCCTTGTACGACCATGGAGAATTGTGAAGATTTTTGTCGAATCTCGGCTGCCAAAAGGCTATTCAATACGTACATGTGTCAATTTGGCAGTAAGGGGTTAGTGTTTCAGGATACTACTTTTGCTAGATAATTGCATAAGTCACTCGTAGTCCGAAGATTACGATTATGATACTGTATCCTTGCACAGCTAAGTGTTTCGAGGACTGAGTATCGAATCCACGCTACATGTATCGGTCTACTCTAAATTTGAAGTCGACAGGGATTGGAATCACATTTGGTGAGGGTATCCCTTTTGCTCCGAGAGTTTAGTACCAATCAACCTAAGGAGCGTTTTGGGTCACGATTCCTCTCACCGTTTGTGAGTCTGTCACTGTACTTTATCCGGGTTTGCTAAAAGCTGGCGGATTCTGGTTATTCTGTTAACGTCTGTCTGTTCATTTTATTGCTTGGATCGATCGGGATGTAGTATTTATACCAACACTGAGATCGATATGAGCGGTTTTGAAATGTGTATCAGAATTTTACTGTTCGTAACTGTAACTGTGAGATTCTAGTGAAATTCTGAATGCTGACAACTGGGCAATCGCCGAATATTGTGACCGATAATTCGTTCAAGGTAAATACATACGAAGGTTGCATCAATTACAAGACAATCACACGAACTTGCATCTGTCTCAAATCAGTCGAATGGACACTCCAACCATTTTCTTTTCTTCGGATTGGCTCATCCATTACTTCGAATTCCACGTGTAGCATCGATTTTTCTTCAAACAGCGGTGCAAATGTATAGCATCTAAAATTATTTCCAAATACTGAAAATTAATTCAAAAATATTTTTCAATCAAAACCTCAAAAACCTTTAGGCGTCATTTTCATGACTTACAATCACTGCAAATTAGTTCAATATAAATTTCAATCAAAATCCAAGATGGTTATGCGTCCTTCTACATGTATAGTATCTACTATCCTTGTGTAATACAGAGTAATGGGGTATTCTTTCTCGTCGGTTTCCACCCCATGTTTTCTATTGAGTGTGAAATTTACTCCGGCGGTGGAGACGGGTCCTGGGTCCCAAATCTATCTTGCAGCGGCTGCTTCATTTGAACTTTCAATCTTGTTGTTGCTTTTCTCCAACACCATAGCATCATCTACCTCACCTTCTCTCCATCTCATTGTCCATTTTTTATCGTTTTTCTCAACCCAACACGTTTTCCAGTACTATATTTCTATTGTGATTATTATTTCATTTTCAGGTGCAATCATTGACAAAAATGATATTTCAATGACTTTATATGGTGTATCGTCACCATCAAGACTATCGGATAGTACCATTCGATCATCAATATGGAAAACGTCGCATAAAAACATTAGATCAGCACCATCGACGTACTTTACTTCAATATCATCGGGTCTTTGTGTGGCCAATCACTAATGAATCTATTTCTCATCGCTTCCCTGTAATTCTCAACATTCGGTGTAAGTTTTCTCATTTTGTAATCAGTGTCGTTTTTTTCCATTGTAAACTACAATTTCTTTTAGTAGTTCTTCGGGATGGGTCGTAATGTTTTCAGCGTCATAGTTACTGACCCGTACTATCATCTTAAATCCAAATACTACACATGTTTATGAAAAAATCGACGGACAATCGCCTAAGTTCCAATGCCGATACACAAATACAACCCTGCTCCTTGATATTATACTCTTTCAATAAACAATTTCTCTATCGTTTTGTTTCTGGCTGAGATAATCATCATTTCTAAAGTATTCAATTATATATGGTGTATCTAATCGATTCGTATAACGATTTGTAGTTCCCCGGTCCCAGAATAATGTTATGAATCTCTCTCTGTTTCTGGTATTATAAGTACCACTTGTCACTATCTCTATACATTCATTAGTATCATCCTTTCCTTTTAATATGCTGTCATTTATGTTATCAAGTTCCATTGTGAGAGTCTCCATATGTCATGACTTTACAAGTAACATTCTGAAAGTGGGATCATTTATTGATAATATCAGGTGGTCTACCACTTTTCCCAATTTCAAAATCAAAACTTCCTTTGTGTTGACTTTTGGAATGGTTCTTCTCATGCGCACTTGTAACTTAGATATGCCGAAATGTTTCTGCGTCGATTTCATTTATTACTGTTGGGCATTTCTTGCAGTGGTATTGCTTTCTACTCATCCTCCCCAACTCTTGTAATACAACTTTACCCAAATTGCTTTCACCTTCATTTTTACTGTATTTTAGGACGTTCTCTGTGTAATCATCAGGTCGTCTACCACATTTAGAACTTTTGCATCCAGAATTGTGATCACCAGGTGAGTAGTTAGTAATTCTGCAGTTAAATTGAAATGATGAAGTAGCTCCATGGGAAAATGACAATGGTTTGGACTTCTTCCAATCCATTTCATCTTCTTTTAATTTATTCTCCTCACTGGTTTTTATCATATCCAAACTTTTGATGTTGTGATTCTCCATAATACCGATATAGACGACGTCAACTGGTCTTTTGATTTGGGTGGGCGGTCTACAATTCTTCAAGCCGTATTACTTGGCGGAATTCATATTTTCTTCGGGAGGTTAACTTAATTTATTTCCATCGCGTTTGGCGTAATGATATTCCTTCTCCATGGATTGTTTAGGAGACCTACTTATTGTCTGAAACTACCGGGGCACGTATTTGATAGAAATATAAGAAGGACTACCTTTCTGGTTGCCTTTTAGGTGAACAAAGATTGAGCCCTTAATTCCATTTGGTGGCTTGACACTTTTCTCACAGACATGTTCGGCACCAATTATAATGTCTTCGGTTCCATAAACCGATAATTTGTCTGAGTTTCTCGTACTCTCCATCTCGTCGAATTTGAAACCTTTTTCCAAATACTACTCTGGTGGTTTCCTTTCTTTGTTGATATCAGGTTTTATAATGGGGTACTCGGTCCTAACCATTTTTCCTACATAGTATATTTTACCACTTTTTAGTTGACATCTAATAGGGTCAATATGATATTCAATTGGACAGGTCACGTAATCCTGCAGGATATCATCGGGTGGTCTACTATTTTTCTACTTTCGTAGGCGAGGTAGTGGTCATCTGTATAATCCTCGGAATTATAAGTTGACAATTGGTCGGGAACAACCCTTTTCTTGATCATCCTTGTCTGTCCATTCTTCGACATCAATTTAATATACCTCTTTAACTGCATAAAGTTCCTCTTCATCCATGGGTTCTTCTTTTTCAACTGCATATGAATAATCCTATTTTACATTTACTCCCTCGTTAATTGGATAAAGGACTCCTTCTGATTCTCCATCGCTCTTATCACATTCTACTTCTCCTTCATCTTCTTTAAGTGCATGGAGTTAATCTTCATCAGAGTCCGAGTATTCCTCGTCGTAGTCAGAATCTCAATAATCTTATCCGAGTCCATATGTTATTCTCTACTATGAGCCATGTATTCTTCGTCTTCAGGAAAATAATCTTCGTCATCATCAGAGTGCAAGTAGTCCTCGTTGTTGTCAGAACATGAATAATAATCATCATCCGAGTCCTTATATTCTTCTTTATCATAAACTCAACATTCTTCCTCTTCAAGAACATATTCTTCGTCATCATCAGAATAATCTTCGTTCCATTTTGCGCCCATTTATTCCAGCATGCTGTAGTTGCTTTTTCGTAATTGCATAGCCGTTGTCTCGCAGGATGTTAGAAATTTCAGAGAGTTATAATTGTCTACTTACGGCTACTGAAAGGCTATTCAATACGTACATGTGTCAATTTGTCAGTAAGGCGTTAGTGTTTCAGGATACTAATTTTACTCCATAGTCGCATAAGTCACTCCGTAGATTACGATTATGATACTATACCCTTGTACAGTTAAGTTCTTCGAGGGTTTAGAATCGGTTCTACGCTACGTGTATCTGTCGACTATGGATTCGAAATCGACAGGGATCAGGCACGTAGATGGTGATGGTATCCCTTTTCCTACGACCGTTAAGTATCAATCAATCCTAGATGCGTTTTGGGTCACGCTTCCTGTCGCCGGTTGTGAGTCTGTCATTGGACTTAATCGGAGTTTGCTGAAAACTGGCGGATTCTGGTTATTCTTTTCTGTTAATGTCTGTCTGTTTTTTTTATTGCTTGGATCCATCAGGATGTAGTATTTATACCAACATTGAGATCGATATGATCTGTTTTGAAACGTGTATCAGAATTTTACTGTTCGTGACTGTAACTGTGAGATTCTAATTAAATTCTAAATGCTGATAACTAGGAAATCTCCGAATATTGTGATCGATATTTCAGTCACGGTAAGCACATACCAAGGTTACATCAATTACAACACAATCACACGAACTTTCATTTGTCCCAAATCAATCGGTTTGACAGATTTTGCAACATGAGAATGAGTACGAATGCACCGTTGCCATTAAATTCTGTTTTTGGAGAAGATAGTAAGACCTTATCATCAAATCCTATGCCAGGCAGTGCCGTACGTTTAACTCCTGAGGAAAAATGTACTTCTAAACGTCTCTATGGCATCTCTACTTTTACTGTCTCAGTTACAAATTTCGCTTCGACTTTCAGTGCTGTCCATGCCGAACTTTCTGTTTGCTGTTGCTAGTATCTCTGCATCCGCATGTCCAAAGGAGTCTGCCTTCCGTTTTCAATGCTCAGTTTTCTATTCGGGAGTCGATATTATACAATGTGTTGGGTAGTGATTTCTCGCACAACGTGTGTTCCACCAATCGGGCAATGGTTGATTGCTATATCTTAAAAACTTTCCTTTCTGTTGTTTCCTTCGTGACTTACATGATGAGCGTTCTTCTCACCTCTGTGCCAGTCACGTGTCGTACTGATATTATGAGCCGTCCAGGTTTTATTCATTGAGCCCATTTCAAAATCGGAACAATTCAGTGCTGTCCACGACACATGTTCCATAAATTCTTTCCAGTTGTTTTTTAAATTTGAATGAGCAATCTATAAATATTCCTTTATTCTCTCATGTAACGAAAAAGGTTTTAGTGTACTTACTATGTGGTATGCTGTGATTTTAGGTTATTCATTTATTCTCAAAATAGACCATTAGCTCTCACCAAGGAGCTGAAATCTGAAAATAACATTAGCAATAGCTGCTCTGCGACTCTCTTCTAATTTAATATGTAACTATTTTGTTACTAACTTGTCCACAGCGCTAAATTGCTGGTTTCCACTATTTGGGAAATTGGTGAATTACATTTAAATACGTCTTTGGTCAGGGCTTCGGCAGGATTGATGCTTTCTGGGATCGGTAAGACTTTATCGAGTTCACCTTCATTGTAGCTCTGTCGGAGCGTGAGAATATCTATCTGGAACCGTCGTTTCGTTGTTTGAATCTATATGGCTACAAAATTGAACACGGTTATGATAACAGTAATGGATTACAATGGTAGGGTTTGGCCCAGAATCCCATCTGCGAGGTCCTTCATGATGTATTTTCAGTCGATGCCCAGAACCAATACCTGAATTTCCACGGCCTTTACTGATCTTCCGATGCGTTGGATTTTATTGCATCCATAGTGCAGCACGTTGCACTTATTATGTTGGTCTACCAGCAGATTCAAGTATCTAAGTTAACTTTTGAGATCTGACGCGTTTACAAATGATGCATCAGATAGAAATACGATGTTTTCGGATGGCAAGTTGAGCTTTAGCCCTTCTTACTGTGTCCATTTCAAGTACTTAATTGCTTTTGCGAACTATTTGTATTGTTGTTCGATTGTTTCTGTGTCTCCAGGGGTCAGGAGTTAAAAAGGTGCTTTGATGTCTGACCTTATGTTAACACCAATATATTGTGCTAACGTTCTCGGACTTATGAACTAATATTGTGTTGTAGGATACGGGGGTAGTAGATCTTGTCGTGTTATTGATCTTAAATGATTCTCGGGCGGATTTGATTATCTGAATACCGTTGAATGATGCAGGATTTGATCCAGTAATTTACTCAAGATTGGTGTTCTAGGTTTGCATCAAAATTTCTTTGAGAGTCCCTCTTCTCTTCGAAGGAAGATGTCACTTCCAAATCCGAGAGATTAATCCACTTGCAACAAGAGCAATCAATGGAGGTCGTTTCCATTTTCTTTCTCAATACACATAGGTCTACGCGCGCTCTGATCATTTGGAGTGTCTTGGTTTAGTGAGTGAGATACTTTATATACCATTGGGTTCCAGATTCTGGGATATCACATAATGGTTTAACAACCTTCAGTATGAATCTAGGCGGTAAGCAAAATTATGCTGGCTCTCGTGTATAAACCTCTCGATTCAATTCCGTGTGGGATTGTATGTAGGTTTGCGTGATGCCTCTGGTAGATTTTATCATGTTTAGTAAAAATTCAACCAGGATAGGGTTATGCGCTGGAAGAAGGATTGCACCTTTGGTGATTTTCTGGTGATCTCAGTTGCATCCTCGTCTACATAGTTCTGTTCCACAAGCCAGATACCTTTTTAATCCTATCACCTAACTTCTTTAACTCATCTATGAATCTACATCCAAATATTCTCCTTCCATTTACTGCCACTTAGTGTATTGACACGAAAGTTCCATCCATCAACAAACATTCTAGCTCTTCGGTTCTGGAGTTTTCAAAAAATTTCTCTTCCGGTGAACCTGGGTTCACCTTGATCTTTCTTTGTACGACTCCTAAGTCCATCTGGTATTCTTCCTTTTTTACTTCTGCAAAGTTTTCCCATTAATCTCTATGTGTTTCTTTTTCTTGTTTCGTTCTGCTAGGTGATATCAGAATCCTCCTCTCTTCATCATCACCGACGGATTTATGCTCCTCGCTCTCTTTTTAATTGTAATCGGTTAGCATGAGGAAGACAGCTGACAAGTCCTCCGCCATTATCAGTGCCTGCAGAAGTTCAGCTTGAAAGGAATTTATCACTGCGGATACTTTCTCGCTGCTTTGTCTATAATTTGCTCTGCGGTCTCGACCACAGACAAATCATCGCTTCACCTCCTGTATCAATTATTGAGGACATATTCTTTTCCTAAGATGTGGTCTTCTTTACTTAGTTTTTTTTAGTGTTAGGTGGTTTCTTGGTCGCTCCCCTCGCCTCAACTCCATGCGACTTTCCAATCGAGTAATGGACTTCATATTCCTCCCTTACTGCACATACCGAATGATCCTCCCACCAAGTTCTGCTTGTCATTTAACGGATTGGTTACGCAATTTACAGCCTGAAAGATGGTTCTCGGCATTCGATCTCTGAGTGTAGTCTGGATGCTGGATATTTTTATCGCGGTGAGGAGTCGATCCCTGAGAAAGCTGTCTGTATGGTATCTGACGTCAAGTTTGTTGTAGAGTAAGATGAGTTTCTCGACGACGTTTTTAACGGCCGATACATCGGATTCATGTGGACCCTCTGCCCTTTCCTGATAAAAACTCATTGTCTGTCACTTCTTCAACGTTCTATCCTTCTCTTCGTCACTTTTTCAGCACCTAACGAGCATTGTAACCGCTTAGGTCAAATATCCACAGCCATTTATGTTCTTTGGAAAACAGTTTGATGCATCCCCAGTCAGCATTACTGGTATTGATTTCAGATTCTCAACTTCTGTTACCTCACACATTGTCGACAGGGTGTTTAAGACATTCGGGAAATTGTCTAGTTATTCATGATAATTACCTTAAAAGGTCCACTTACCAAGAAATGCCCTCATGAGGTCGCTTGTTCCCAACGGATTGGCCGTGTGATCGTTCACCTTCCATTTATTTGGCTGGTACTCATTAGCACCCGGTGGTCTCTTTTTAAATTAGTGCCTCTTCTGCTGCCAATTGGTGAAATAGAATTGATTAGAGGTGAATAATAATGTGACTGTATGGAGCACGCGAAGAGGGAGAGAGGTAGCTGAGGTCAAGCTGACGGAAAGTTGAGAGGCGCTGAGATGAAAAGCAAAGATGGCATAAGTAAAATTAGGATTCAATAAAGAATATGTCAGTAAGATATAAAAGTTGCAGGGTTGTACAAAGGGAGGAAGGAGTAGGGGAAGATGATGAACGTACATGAGAAACATCTGTAAACCCATTTCAGGGTAGAAAACAATAGGAGGATAACGGGGAAGACCATATGATAAGGGGAAGCACGCCGTGCGTCAAAAAGAACATGTTGAATAAATCAGGGTGATCAATGGAAGAGTGATAGGAGTAACAATCACAACTGTGCAAAAATGACAAGGGAAAACCGTATAATAATAGAAAAACGGAAACGATTGTTGGCTACACATTTATATAATCAATACGTGTACTGGTCACTTGACAGTGTGTACACGGTACAGTATGCTAACCATACCAGGATAAAAATCATTTCACAGTTACAATAATGTAATCATCGTCACTTTCATGTACAGTATGGTTATTCTATATCTGCATACGATTGTACAATTGGATCATTCTTAATTGTATAATATATATTACAACACATGGTAACATTGCGGACGACATCTTAACACGTGTACTACAACATGTGTACTACAACACGTGTATATTATCTCAGGTTAGAGGCAATGTTTAATTAGAACTCCGCTATACTAATGACCACACGTGTCATCATACTTATTTATTCTATTGAATTTGATGGAAATATAAGATCTCGATTGGAATATAAAATTATTTTCTAAAGGGTGGATATTTTACAAAAGGAAAGCAAAATGCCGACGTCAACAACAGTTGAACTTATTAATTCAATACAACCGAGGAAAGGAAACCTTACTCAAGTACACAGTAGTCTGGTTAACCCCGTCGCTAGTTGCAAAGGTAATCCCGACGCGCATTTTTCCTGTTCGATAAACTCCAGTTGCGAATCCAGAACTGGGAGGGACATCATACGGACCTTCTACTGATATATTTGTACGGTGCTTAGTTGCATTAGGATATCAGGTCACATACCCCGCCCGTACACGTACTGCGGTAGAATAAAACAACAATGAGTACCACCTCAGATTTTTACCTCACCAACCCCGATAAACTTGAATTTATCCCAGGGTATAGGATAACCTCCAATATGTGACCGATTCGACATTTGCCCCTATTACGGCCACGGCCAGAGGGGTATTAAAGCCGTCATCACTCCCGTCTAGATCATCGTCATCTGAAAGCTCTCCATTAATGGAAGATTTTTCTGGCCTGCCTCCCTTTCGGAAACTTCGCCTCTATTCTTTGGCTCACCCCTATTAATTCGATGTAGTCTCATCGTGCCACGGTATTTCTATCACCTCCTGACTTACTCGGTGTCACCTGTCAGGATGGAAGAAATGCTGTGGAATCTTTCGCACCCGGTTGTCCAATTTCGGCGTTTTTTAACGTGATGGGGTGCGGGTTTGTCTGGTCTGGTGCAGTGTGATCCGCTCGATCTTGAGTATAAATTGATGCCTGGTTCGTTGGGTCGCTCCTTCTTTGTTTGAAGTATACTCCATTATTCGACAGGAACTTCGTCCATTCCACCACAAAGTCACTCTCCCACGTCTTGATTGTATGCTGTCTGAAGGCGGTTATGAAATTTAACAACAAACGATTTTCCTTTTAGACTCAATTTTGAAAATATCTTCGGGACTTTCCTACTGCAATTTCAAAGTACTTCTGCATGGGCGTATTACCCCTCTTGCATCAAGTCTTTAGAAAGAGATTATGGATCGTCGTCGGCGTTAGGGTATTAATCTTCCAGTCCCCCATCTGGATTTTCTTTCGATGCTATTTTTGGGGTACTGGGAGTGTGAGCAGGCAGTCTGGTTGTCACTGGTGGTTGTCAACATTCCTTACAAATGATCTGATTCCCTTTGCACGTTACCTCTCTTCGCGTTATTCATTATTTGGGTGTGGCTGAATCAGTCTCCCGTATATGAATTGAATAAACTCTTGATTGAGCCATGAGACTGGCTAACATGGGATTTGCAAAGTGTATCGAAAGTTTGCATTAGAGAAAAGTATGTTGAACTTTTCTGCACAGGTAAGTTTCGAAATAGGGTAATCAGAAAATTATCGTTATCCTTCGCAGATCGTAGAAACGCAGCTATTGGCATTATTACTGCCACAGTTAAACAGCGTAACGGGGATTTATTCTGAGGCACTTAAAGTATCCTTGTCGATTCAAATCGCAATCAATGGGGAAAATGGCACGCTGTTTTTCGCGTGAGATTTTACATTTTTCTCTCGCACTGGTGATTGACCGGCCTCGGTGCGTTAGGTTGTATCTCTCCTCTCCTGATGGTAATTCCCCTTTCGATGCAATTCTTTGCATGTTGATCACGGTCTGTGTTTTTGTAATAAATCTGGTCTTTTCCTTTATTGTTTTCTCGTCTCCTTAGCGTGGTATCCATTCCCAAATAGAGGATTACTTCGATTGTATTTACGCTGTACACGTGTATTATCTACTGAAGGTATTTTCCACAACTCTATGGTAGATTCTATTACATCCTTGGATACGTATAAGCGTACTGTATAATTAGGTAATTGAATGGACTTTCTTCACATGTGTGCAATACTGTATTCGATATCGCACAGTAATGTTTGTAATGGTGTGTAAGGTGTTGTTGTCATATACGGGTGCCACCTTTTCTGCTTCTGTTATTTTCATCCCTTCTAGTGCTTTGTCAGTTTACTCGTTTTAGTCCGTAAACGGGTCTAGCCATCCCAATTTCCTTCCTGTCGACGTTGCATGTCAGTATTCTAATCTGCCTATACTCCTGCACTTTTCAGCTTCCTGTGCCTCGCATCTTCTCCTGATATTCGTCGGCTTTCTCTTCCTCCCCTCTACTCCTGATATTCTTTGGATTCTTCTTCCTCACCTCTTCGTCCACCTTCTTACTTACCTCCCCACCGCCTATTTGCCGCACCTTCCTTCCTTTCCTCGTCTTCTTTTCTCCTGATTCCTCTTCACAAATTCAATTCCCGTCATCCCTCTCGCCGCTTTTTCATCATCCTTCCATGAATCCCTTCACTTTTTTTGCACGAATGTCCGCATCCAAGTTGTTACTTCGACACCAATGCCTTTAACGAAGTACTGAAATAGGAATCCTCTAACAGTAAGGCATGTTGGATCTCGCAGCAATTTATAATTTGCACACCGTATTAACATAATAATAGTTATGAAATAAATCACTAGATTCACCTCCATTAAAGCTAAACATTAATTTTCTTTTTCTTTTACAGGCATCACCCGGAACCAGCCTTCGTTAAAATATGTTAAAGGCAATAATCTTTACGGAAAGTTTTATATTACAGAATAAATATTAATTAAATTTATTCTATATCCCTAATGTACTGTATTCTGTCGAGAAAACTTGAACAAAAGTAGGAGTGTGTCTGGGTTCTAGAAACTGAGGAATTATATGAAGGCAGGTGAACATGTAGAACTGGAGATGATTATTTTAATCGTGAAATGGAAAAATTACTTGCTTCGGTATGCTGAGTGGAAGTTGAGTCTCCTGAGACCAACAAAAGGAAAAAATCCGTGTTACTTTAGTTTGACGAAGGCGGTTGCGTATGACCTATTTACAAATGGTGCATTCTCATATTTAATTACTTGGAAAATACAAATCAGGTTTTTTTCTTGAAAAGAAAACAACAATTCAAGCTATTTTTTTCGGCCGTTGGGATCTTCTCGGTTCCTTTGCACCGTCTGAAGCCGCATGGTGCAAATTAATTCTGACGACCAGGTTACCATCACTCTCTTTTTCACCCTTTTATTCTTCGTCCGGGTTTGGAATTAGAGTTTGAGTAATGCAATTAATTTATGGTTCTGGCAACGATAAGGACTGTGGTGCTGCTGGAATAACTGAAAAGAATCAATTCTCGGTTGTCACCGGTGACAGGATTGTTTCTATCTTCATAAACGTCGTAATGGTTTTTGAGACGTCGGAGCTCCTGTTACTTGATGCATCCCTGCATCTTCAGCTGCAATACCTGTAGTGTCCTCAGCGTTTCGCTCACGCTGTTTTAGTACCAGAGTTCCGTTCCACATGTTCCAGCACGAATTAAGAAGAACCCTGCTTT
Organism: Odonthalia washingtoniensis; assembly: GCA_032358235.1. Taxonomy (NCBI): domain Eukaryota; phylum Rhodophyta; class Florideophyceae; order Ceramiales; family Rhodomelaceae; genus Odonthalia; species Odonthalia washingtoniensis. The sequence goes on along the minus strand of JAULBU010019033.1, from coordinate 2,796 downwards.
TAATAGACAGTGGAAGAAAGCATACATCACATTTTTACTTGGATGAGTAGCACCGTCTGTCCAACGTACAGTCTTTGTTGGGTGAACCAAATAGTGCACAACATTGCATCATCTCATACTCGAGTGTGGTATGGGCGTGTACTCCTATCCTTGATTTTTTCCAGACGGTGCAATTTATCTTGAAACGCATCTATACTTCTATATGTTTTAGAATTCAACAGCATATATTTACATTCAGACAGGCGCCACGAGATAAATCCATTAAATGCTAGTGACGTCATTGTCTGAGTCACAATGTTTCCTTCCAAATTGAAATTGGAATTATGAGAACCCATCACTGCATGAAACTGTGTAGTGCAGTCTACAAAGCGCTTAATACTACTATAGACAGTCTGAAGACCATACCAAAATATCTTGATTGGTGGACCGGGTTCTTTGTGCATAATTATAATGCTGATAATTCTCTAAAACTTGAGCTTAGATTGTATCAATTTCCTATCTTCCTGAGCTGCATATGTTGGTATTTCCTCGCCATTGTGAGCCCATATACCTAGCAGAGATAGAACAGGACGTGTATATGCCGCCACATCTTGCAGTAGAAAAGGTGATGCATAAAGTACAATTGTAAAAATCGCACCAGTTTCACTTGCAGAATCCTAAAATGCTACATTCAATCCAGTTACCAAACTTTGTTGAGAACACTGGCATATATGTTAAACAGGGATTTGTCTGTACAGTTCAGGATTTGAAATGTACAGACATTTCTTAGGTTTTAAAAAATCCATCCATTAAGCCATTATTCGTTTCGATACTGAAGTTTTAACCTCCAATACTGCCAACGGGAACCGAACACTACCAATACCAATGCCTTGAAATTCATCCCATCCTAATCTAAGTCCTACATCATTTCGGAAATCCAGCACGATAATTCCATCTGGATAGGAAGCCAGTTATACATCTACTTCTGACACTAACATTCCAACTCCGAATGCATATTTCATCTACGACCGTTTACGGACAGAAGTGATAGCTGCAGCCTCATGTACAATTCCCCTCATCACTGATTCCGAACTCCTCTTTTCTGCTGAAACAAGAAGCAGTAGGTATGGTGTTCCGTCGCGTAATGTCTTCTGGAAACGAGGAGCTGATGTTGGGTGAATTCTCAGCTTCTGGCGTATTTGGTCGTTTTTTGTCATTAAAAGACTCCCATTAGTTCCTAAGAAGCGAAATTTTCTCATGGAAAACCAATCTGAACAGCACTGTCCCTTCTTCATAACATTACATTTCCATTTCAACGTTTTTTCTACTAGCCACCCCGCTTCCGCTTCCAACACCGCCTTTGGCCCTGTTCCTAATCCCCGTTTTCTGTCCCTCAAAAGAAAGTCCCTAACCTGCCCACCTTTTTCGTATGGAAGCAGTAATTACATCTGGAATGTAGCGGGACAGGGACATCATAAAAATTCTTTTGGTTTTAAAAAATCTGTCACCATGTGGTTCCATCAATGCATATGCCATTACAGAACTGGTTCCCCTGTCCCCTCTCCTTTTTTAGAAATAGAAATCATAGCCACGGTCTCCACTGCAGTCAATCACAAAATAACCATGCACGCATGTTCCACCAGTAATTGAATTAACTTCATCATCAGTAATACGATTAATACCATCATTGTTGGAGTTTTCTCTTCCAACATTCAGATATGACAAACCAAAAAACTGGTGCAACCACATTAAATTATAAGGCATTGATACCAACGGTGACCTCTATTTCCTGTAAAGCATTAACTATTGTCACTTTTTCATAGCCACGATCTGCAGTAAGAACTGCCTAATTATGTACACTTCCGCCCTCTCCTCTAATAGTCTACTTACTAGTTTTTGTGCTATCTATAATAGTTTCCCCGATACGTCTGAATCTTATATCTACAGACATACTTAAAAGTGCACCGGGACTACAATAAGCACATGACGCTGCACATCAGCTTTCTCCTGGCCGACTGAGGGATTTAACGGCATCCTCCTTGCCCCGTTTTACAAAAAGGTCATCATCCAACTGAAATACTGATGCAAAGTAATATGAACTATTTTCTTAACATCCCTGAATACCAATGATTCGAATTTTCTTAGATGTTGAGTTTCATCCCAATGAGATGAACAGACAACTGACGCTTCTTGTGATCTAGTAGTAGGTATATAGCCCATGATATTCTCCATTGGGAACCTAATCATGTCAATGGATGGTAATACGGGTACGTCATGATGTGCAAAGTGCAGTAATCTTTTTTATGTGGAGTATCCTGTTGTCTGGGAACTCAAAACAGCAAAAAGCTGATACAATTCGAACCTTGTAACGTCTGCGTCGGTGAGATGCTTCATTGTAATTCGCTGATTTATCCTTTTCAAGCAGCTAACGGCGACGGTATTAAGAAATAGGATAAGAAATGACGACTTGTCGACCGCGAATATTTTTCTCCTCCACCTCACGATGAATATACTCGACTACTTGACTGGAAAATCGACTTGCACGTTCATACAAAACACTATGCGAGACTTCCTCGTAGCTGATTTAAGTAATCTCTTCGTCGTCGATGAATTGCTGTTTGCTGGTAATGTTGTTGTATATGCCAGAGTTCCAAACACACCTCTGGGGTCCACGTCCCACTCCACAAACACTTCTTTTCCTTCCCTTTCCCGTTCCTCGCTATGAATAAATCAAACTCGGCATGTTGTGGTTTAATCGGTTAGTAGTTTTTATGATACAAGATTGCACTACAGTTACTGTAGTTATTAATTATATTT